>KN823020.1:23030-34566 GCA_000827465.1 Tulasnella calospora MUT 4182 | reverse complement strand
ATAGTCGGTAGGATGGCACAGGGAACTCGGTTGCCATGACCGGCCCGGCCGTGCTCTCGGCGATCGAGGAAGGGTATCAGTAAGGTGAAAAGCCACCGCCCAAGAATGTCTCACGCCGAGACGCCGCCAATCCGTGCGGCCTGCCTCTGGAGTACACAACTATTATCCAGAAGTGGCGAGACGATATTGTTCGCCCCAGTGACTTGATCACAGCGATTATTAACTCGACAACGCTTTATGGACTTCCAGCGTAGTATGAGCGCTCTCAGAGGCTCACTATCTCGACCTCCTACGGAATCACAACGAAACCTCTCCTCCGAGGGATCATGGACGGTTCCCTTCTTCGACTAAGGTCAAGAATAGGTCCGGTTATCGAGGCTGGAGCCGCTTTCGATATCTTGTTTAACGAGAAACGTCATCCATCGACCGGATCTAGGGCTCGTGTCCATCCCTCATTCCCGAGTTTTCTGCTCGGGGTGGTGGCAGTTCGATGATCTTCCCCCTCTGCTCCTTTGTCTGCCTGTGTCGAAAGACCGGTAGTGACCTATCTTCTGGGCGTACAAAATGAACGGACGTAGCCAATCTATTATTTTGCTTAGTCCATACGGTACGCGCGGTTTTGACAGTCTCTCCAAAGAAGCTCGTATCGGAGGGTCGGGAGCGGGCACAAGCTACGCTCCGAAGGTGCAGCATGATGCGTGAGACGAACGCTGTCATAAATGCCCAGATAAAACTATGAAGTGCTTCTTTAGAAAGAGAAACGTTGCTATCGTCGGTTGCTGTACGCACTAGACACTCAGGAAGAAGAGGGATTTGGGCAAAACGAGCCAAACAAAAAGATTAAAGATGCGAAGGACATTCGGCAGTTAAGCGAAATGAGTGTTATCCCTGACTCCGAGACTAATAGCATCTCAAATTCTTACTCATTGTGATCCTTACCGGTCCGGTGGGGTGGGGTGGGGAATGCATCAGCCATAGGTGCTGACACTCTGCCGGCGGTCTAGGAGAAATGTAGCTCTGGGCGATTGAGAGATAAATTGAATAAAGATTTGTTTGTACTTCTAATAAGGATAATTAAGCTGCTATGTGAAGGAAAATTCATACTTTTCGGAATCTCGTCTGGCGGAAGAACACGGAAGGCCTCACGTTTATCGTGGTTGGGGTGCATCTAAGGTACGCCTCCATCCTTCACTCTTTCACTCCCTGCTCGAAGTTGAGGCAGCTCCATGATCTCCTGGCTCTCCTCTCCCCCTCCCCAGACGGCAGAGGAGACCGACACCTGCCCATATTCTGGGCGTACAGAGTGAAACGACGTATCCAGCGCATGATTTTGCCGAGCCCATACGATTCGTGTGCTTTTGACAGTCTCCTCGAAGAAACCTGTATCGGATGGTCGAGAATGGGCACAAGCCACACTTCTAAGGTGCAACATGATGCGCGAGAGGAGTGTTGTTATTAACGCCCAGATGAAGCTAGAAAAGGGTTATTAGCAGAGGGAGGTTTTGGCTTTGCTTGTGGTACTCACAAAAGACCTAAGAAGTAGAGGGAGTGAGGTAGTGCAAGCAAAACAAGAAGGTTAAATATGCGAAAGACTGCCAATAATGAGGCGAATTAATTCTATCATTCCGCATCGAGAGAGTTGCTAATGAGAATCTCACCGATTATGATCTTCATTGAACCAATCAAGACGAGATGGAGAGTGCGTCAGCCCACCCGAAGCTGACGGATAACGAAGAGTACATACGATGTAGTATAGAAATTGATCATAGTACAAGGTTTGGAGAAGAGGATTTTGAGAGCTTTCGGAAGTGCGGTGCTCGAGTGCTTTGATCGCCGTCATTACGAAAACCGTTATCTCACAGAAGAGCTTTGGACGAAGATTGACGAACCAAATTCAGCCCTTTCATCATCTAATTCGATGGGAATGAGACACCTACAGAAACAGACCACATAGTAGGCAGTAATCTTGGGCTAAATTCAGAGGTACATATCCTTGCGAGTGGGTCGTAGTGTAATATCGCTAGAAAATAGATTCAGCGTGTCAAGGAGCAAAGGAGGCAAAATAATATGCGCTCACGAATGACTTCGAAAGCGGTGATGGTTGCCATTATCGTTATGCTGATATATGCGCAAGCGTAGGCAGCATAGGTGCCAGCGACCACGCTTCGTCGCTTTCCCCAAAGAGCATGTACCCGGAGAAGAAGGAGCACTAAAGAAACCCAGTAAGCCACTCTCAAACCCATTGTCTAGATGGTTAGATGTCCTTACAATCCGAGGCTGCCATAGACGAAATCTCGGCAAAACCGCTGGCGGTGATCCACCATTTGCAACTTGTATCATAATGGAGATCATGTGTCAGTCTTTCCTTCGGTTAGGTGTTAATAGTAAACTAGCTCACAACTAAGGGACAGTGAACGCGGCGTACTTTAGCCAACAAAGCCAGCCAGATGTATTGAAAACGCACCGTGTCCGAGAAGACCGCCAACCGGCTCATTTCTGCATGGGGCCGTCAGTCTCATCGAGACCATGATTGACGTCCGACTAGAAAAGCTCACCATATACAATGATAGCCTGGAACATAGTGGTGATGTATCGATTCTACAGATTCAAATGTCAGGCCCAGAGGGTCGTCTACAATTTTGGGCGGCCGTTCCGGGGGTTCGAGCACGTTCCCTCACCCCTAAAAACAAAATCTTGACGAAAGACCTTGGAGCACTCCACATCAATCGAATCTCCTCGTCCAGTGTGCAAATATGGTCCAGGATAAGGATCGTGAAGCCCGTAACTAAATGGAAACAGACGAGCTATAAGTAAGCCCGCTACGTTACGGGATTGTGCCTTGATCAAGAACCGTTGCCCCTCTCCCTCGCACTCAACTTGTCGTGTATCTCGAAGCTTCGGCATGGAAGACAATCCGCTGTGCGGCTGTGGGATCAGTAATGTTGACCGTCATGCATCCGACCTCGTCCGAGCGAGAGGAGTTGGCAGTGGAGGTTTGAGGGGAAGTGGTGACGGGGGATCGCAACCTCGGGCATCGGCCGCCGCGGGTCGGGTTTTTTATCAAAAGGACAAACATGCTCGCGGCACCAAGGGCCAAGAAGTGTATTTCATAGTCAGGGCAACTTTTCATTCAGGTTCATCACCTCGAGGACAGTGTAGATGGGCACCCTGTTCGGAGATCTGTTGAGGCTTACTTAAAGGTCGGCTTTTGCTCGTGTTAAGGACAAATCGATCCACGGCACTAGTATCGTGGTTCTAGTTGGCTCATCATAAAGCGAACTTCCGTTGATAGGTGGCCGGGCTGTCAACGGAGCACCAGTATCCCGGGCCGATCTGGAGCGAAGCCAACTACTGTATGCATCTTCCTCAGCGAACTTGGCATTCTGCGGGGTCAAGGCGCCACGATTTACCGGTGAAAATAAGACAAGCTAACCTCGAGAAATTCCTGTCTTCGGGAATTCATTGAGATCGTTTGGTTGCGAAGAAATGCAAAGACAGGATGGGGTTATTTGGTAGGGCGACAGGAAGGTTAGCGGCCAGTGTCGGACCTGTTCTCGGCGATCTTAGAGGATCTGAGTGACAAGCCACCGCGGAGCAACGCCGAAACGCCGCCCATCCACGTGGCCTCGGGAGTCCTGAAGTGGAGAGGCGATGCATTTGGCCCCGCCAACTTGATCATGGCAAGTGCAAAGTTGACAGGTTTTGTCGGCTCCCGGAAGCGGAAACGCTCATTATCCATGAAAACTTGCTAAATGAAACGGGAGTTCTTCAAGGAATGCTGGACCGTTTTCTTCTTCGACGAACGTCGAGAACCGGTCCGGCTTGCGCCGCTCCCGAGATCACCTTTTGACGAGAAATGCTAAAGCCCCTACGATCATCGCCTATTAAGTACATCTAAGGCTCGCCCCTATCCCTCATCCCTGAGATCTCTGGTCGAAGTCGGGGCAGTGCGATAGTTTCCTCCGTCTCCTCCCCTCCTTCCCAGACGGTACTGTCCTGTGTAGAGGAGTTAGGTAATGACCCATTTTGCGGGCCTGCGAGGTGATCGGACGTATCCGGTGCGTTGTTTTGCCTAGCCCACACGATTCGAGTGCTTCCGAGAGTCTCCCCGAAGAAGCTCGTGTCGCAAGGCTGGGGATGGGCACAAGCTACGCTCCGAAGGTGCAGCATGATGCGCGAGACGAGGGCTGTAATCAATGACCAGATAAAGCTATGAATTGGTTTATTAGTATGAGGAACTTTGTGGTTGGTTGCTGTACTCACTAGACGCCTAGGAAAAAGAGGGATTGTGGCAGAGCGAGCCAAATAAACAAGTTAAATATGCGAACGACTGGGATCAGTGCAGCAAAATTAGTCTCATTTCGTACGCTGAGGCTAAGAATATTTCGAATTCCTACAGATTATGATCTTTACCAGTCCCGTTAAGGTGAGGTGGAGAGTGCATCAGTCATCTCGTTAACCTGTCGCCGAGCAACGATTACTACATACGACGTAGTATAGGAATTGATCGTAGTACAGGGTTTTGAGGAGAGGGTTGTGAGAATTTTCAGACGTGTGGTGTTCGAATGCTTTGATTGTTGTCATGACGAAAACCGTCAACTCGCACAGGAGCTTCGGAAGAAGATTGAGAGCAGCCCACGTCAGGCATCTCGTCATCCAATTCAACAGGGATAAGTCGCTCACGGAGACAGACCACATAGCAGGCATTACTTTGGGCCTGGAAGTGGAGGTACACATCCTTGCTACGGGATCGTAGTGTAACATTGCTGCAGAGTGTAATGAACATATCAGCGGGAATGTCGAGTAGACCGAGACTATATTAACTTACGGATAAAGTCGAATGCACCGATAACCCCGAACACCCCTATGCAAGTGTACGCAAAGGCATAGATAGCGTAGGTGCTAACGACAACGCTTCGGCGCCCTCCCCACAGAGCATGTACCCGGAAGAGGAGAAGCACTAAGAAGACCCGGTTAGCCATCTTCGAGAGGGTGAAATGCAATGAAATATATTTACAGTCTGAGATTGCCATAGATGAGATCTCGACGAAGCCATTAATCGTAGCCCACCATTTGCAACTAGGATCAAAATGGACATAGGACGTTTGTCTCGGTCCCTCGCCAGCAAGTAACGAACTCACAACTAGGAGGCAATAAAACCGTCGTATTTTAGTGAGCGACTCAGACCTGGCCAGAGGAACGAAAACGTACAGTGTTCGAAAAGACCGCTAACCGGCTCATTTCTGCTAGGTCTCGTAAGTGTCGCTGTTATCGCCATTGATTTCCAATGGGAAAGCTCACCGTATACAATTATGGCCTGAAAGATAGGGGTCATGTACCGATTCTACAGATGCAAATGCCAGACGCGCAAAGTCATTTCCATATTGGGCGACTATTTCGACGAGTCGGGCAGGTTGCTTACCCCCAAAAACAGAGTTTTGACTAAAGACCTCGGGGCGCTCCACATAAATCTAACCTCCTCCTCCAGCGTGCAAAGATGATCCACAATAAGGATTGTGAAGCCTGCAACTAAACGTGAGGTGTAAGTCCGCCGCGACGTGTCACAGGCTCACAGCTACCTTAGCACTCAACTCGTCGTGTATCTCGACGCTTCGGCATGGAAGACAATCCGCTGCGCAACTGCAGGGTCAAGAATGTCTGCCGTCATTCATTTGGTCTTGTAGCTACAGTTTTGGTAGGTAGAGGCTGGACGGCCGTGACGGACAGGAGATGCGCCAAATTGGTCATGGTCATGGTGAATGCTATTTAAAGGAGTAGGATGTGTTAGCGGTACCGAGTTTTGGCTGAGACAGCCAAAGACTGAACTTCCTCGACGCCAATGCATCATCCAGGGTCGCGGTTCGAGCTGTGCGACGTATCGTGCCGGCCAGAGACCTGCAGGGGCCTGAAGATATGTTATCTTGACAATGGAGACTAATTCATCAATAATTCTTGAACAATTCGTTGTCTGTGTGCTGTCAAAGACGCTCGTTGACGCACGGCGGGAGCGCAAATGGAGCGCAACAGTCCGGGCCGACGTCTGGTACTGATCCCAGCGAACCTGGCATTCGTTGCAGGGTTGGGATCGATCCCTTGTTCAGGCGTGACGATTTACCGAGGGAAAAGAGAGCGAGCTAACTCTCACGCCTTATTGTTCTTGACAGCTCATCAGAATGATCATGAAAGGTGTCATCAGATACGAGGGAATGCAGAAATAGGATTGCTGGACGCAAAACGGTAGAGTACTGGCTGTTGGGCCTGTTTTCAGCGGTCTCGGAAGGGACGTATGACAAGCCACCGCCCATCAAAGTCTCACGCCGAAACGCCGCCAGGCCACGTGCCCGCCGAGTCCGGAAAACCGACATCATTCCCCGCACCTCGGGAATTGGTAACGATGTATTAGCTTCAGTGACTTGACCACCGCGATGACAAAATCGACCACAGCCTTGTCGGCCTCCAAAAGGAGAAAGCGTCGCATGAGTGCTGCCAGACGTCTCGTCTCATACTCCTGGTCCAATCAAGCTCGAACGGCGCAACCTCCGGATTCGAGGCGGAACGGCTCTTGTATCACGGCACCGGACACTTCCTCGATAGTCCGCCTCTAGTCGATATAGCCGTTTTGGCCGAAATTCGACCCGTAACTAATGGGTATACTCGCTCTGGAACTCTTAGCCGTAGTCATCAGCCCGGCGGCTTCGTATCGGGGAGGTCTGTAGTTCAATCGCTTCTCCCCCCTCCTCATCCTCGGTGGTCCAGTAAAAATTGTGCATGCCATGTTTCTTGGTTCATCGACCAGTATTACGGATGGATCATAAAATATAAGCACAGCCTGGCTGATCTATGTGTATCGAACGATGAACTTGCAATCAGTTCGGGGTCATTTGGGGAAAGGAGTCGCACCCTTCTCATCTTCTCGACCAGGCTTCCATTTCAGCCGTTCAGCACGATTTGTAACCCTTTGGTCATAGTTATTAGAATGGGCGCCCCAACTTGTCCGACGCGGACCCGGTGCATTCCCCTAGCGATTTCCGCAAACGGCCAGCACCTTCTCCCAGAAACTTCGTCAATAAGTGTCCTCGATCAGTATCAAGGAGCGAGGCCTACGAGAGGCTGGTTAGTAGTTGATGGTGTTCTGACCAATATTTGAAGAAGGCCGAGGGTGACCCTAGGAAACCGCCAGGCGACGGGTCTGGCGAGCCCTATTCTAATACATGAGATGCTCTTTCGTTGGATACATGTTACTCACGGCGATAGGAACGAGAAATAAAATAAGGATAAGCCCCCAACAACATAAAACACATGTTTATATCTCGTCACTTCCGTCCGTAGTCCTCACGCGCGGGTGCAAAGGCTGCGGGTCTAGGAGCGTTGGTTCAGCTGTCCTGTACCGAAGGGTCCGTAATACCATTCCCTCCCCCCCTTCTCCTTCCTCATCCACTGTGACGCCCAAGTTCGCATCATGCGGGAATACCGTCCGGGACGTGTTCCAAGGTGGTCTTTGTCGTGCCCAAACTATCCGGGTACTCACAGCCGTCTCTGCAAAGAACGACGTTTCGCTTTGCTGAGGGTTGGAATAGGCAGCCTTTCGCAGATGCAGCATCATTCGTGTGGCGAAAGTGGTTATCATCGCCCATATGAAGCTGCTCATCAATAGTGGGTAAGCATGGCTCAAGTGAGCAGAGCATTGCAAACTCGCATCACTCACAAAACGCCCAGAAACGTGAAAGATGGAGGTAACATAATCCAAATAAAGAGATTAAACACTCGGACAGCTTTGACGATAAGTGAAATGGTAAGCTCGGAGCTGAGATAAGTACGTTAGAAAAGAGGATCGCACCGATTATAACCTATTACATCAAGACGAGAAAGTTTAGTGCCGGCTGGTTTCATCGAGCGCGCGGGATGAGCACTGACCACGTTGTAGATGATCTGGCCGTAATGTAAGCTCTTCAACAGGGGGTTGTGGATTTGATTTGAGGTGCGGTGTTCGACGACTTTGATTAGCGTTAACACGAACACAACCGTTTCGGAGGTCAACTGCGAGCCCCACATATTTGGTCAGTTTCGTCTGTGTTGTGCGTCAAAATTGAAACCGTACCGCAAAAGCCCACAGCACAGACATCATCGGCGGTCGGTAATTGGCAACACAGGCCCTAACGAGAGGATCGTAATGGATGTGAGCTGGAGAAGAGCGTGGTTAATAATAGGAGTCGTATTGACGATATTGGACGTGATACGAACGGATGAGCTGAGCAACAAATATTAGACCTAGCACTGTGTGGCAGCAATATGCCAAGAAGTATAGGCTATAAGTGCCGATAACGATACTACGACGTCCGCCCCAAAGAGCATGCACCCGAAAGAGAAGCAGCACTTCAAGATTCGGTCAGCCACGACAGAACTTCAGCGGTGTCATCGAAATGACGCACAATCCCAGACTGCCAACGACGGCGTTTCGGCTACTGCAGCCGACATGAGTCCCCCCCTACACCTGAAATAATGCACGAGGCTCGTGTCTATGGCATGTACTTGGCAAGCGAGCGATCTTCTTACGACTGGGTGTGTGAACGTAGGCGATGTCAGCTACCAACAGAACGGGGCCACAGACTGGGTAACGCACTGAATCCGACAGAACCCCTGGCCAGCTCATACCTACCGTAACAATGTCGTGCTCAATCTGAGAACACCAAAGCTCTACTCGAGTACTCACAATAGACAGCGATTGCCTGACAAATGGGAGTGATATACCTATTCTATAGGGATATAAGCGCACTATGAGCCTGGTGATGTTCCGCGCCGGTCGAGATAGCCTCGTACTACTAAAAACAAAAACTTGACCGCCGACCGGGGCGCCGTCCACCAGAATTGAATTTCTTCGTCAATAGTGCAGAGATGATCCCAAATAAGTACTGTGAACCCGGCCACTAAACAATACCCGGTGAGTATGCCCCAGTTTCGCGCGATTTCGTAAGGTGCACTCAACAGGTCAAGCATCTCGCTGCTTCAACATGTAGAATAATTTGTTGCGAATGGGCGGGGTCGATGGGAGGCTTTGCCATTCGTCTTGTTCGATTGAGAGGAGAGGGAGAGGGAAGGAAATTCTGAATCGATCCTCATCGGTGGTGGTATTTGAAAGCCACGACGATGGCTGATCGTACTAAGGGCAGAACGTGAGGAGGACCAAGTCAGCACAACGAGGCCCATCTCATGGGATGCAACGCTGATTGGTCAGAAAATGAAAATGGGCCGAGAAAGGTTTCATGAGCAACGCAGTGCATCTAACCCTGCAGGGTAACGTGATCCTGGTGTCATACTACCAGAGGTTAGGAACTCGAGACCACCCTTCTCACACGCTTAATCCAAGCAAGGCGGTCAACACCGACTGGCGGATGGCTGATAGCCGGCGCGCGTGTGGTCACGATTGAAATTGTTGGACGTTCGGCTACACCCGAAACGTTGCTTTCCTGGCAGACTCGACCATCTGAATGTGCTCGGGGGACGGCTCAACTCACTCATTCCATGAAGACAGAAAAAGAAGGGGTGAAGGCCTTTTGGCCGAGGTTAGTAAACGGACGGCATGGATCCGAACAAACTGTGACAAATGAAACGACGCCAACATTTGGGGGTCTTAGCCACGCTAGCTGGGTGACTTACGTAGATTGTATTGTATAGGTTTGCAAATGGGGAGTAGACTGGAGCGTTTAGCGGGTGGGAACAGAAGAGGCTTCGTTGTGGCTATCAGCACCGCGATGAATCACGTATTTTGGTTCGTCCACGCGGGTCCTCGTTGGCACACTAATGAAGCATACGGCCAAGCCACTCGATCTGCATGCATGCTATGAATTCCCCTTCCCGCGCCGCTGTTGTGCCTTCTCGAGATGGCGTCCGGCCCGGTTTAGGTAGATCCCGGCCAGATCCTTGAACCTCGCCAGAACCTACAACGTGCAAAGAATGATTGCTACAATTAAAACTGATCACAAGCGAGGCAAATCTATCGACGTATAGCTAGGGATATGGATTGAATTCAGGTTAACGACTGTGGAGAGATAGAATAAGGATACGCGCTGTGATATTTAGCCACTCTTCACGCACGGGATGGAAAGGCTGCTGACCGGAAAGCGCCCGCAGCGCCTGCGGCGACCGGCGCCAGTCCAGCCGTTTTCCATCCTGAAGCGTCCGCAATACCATTCCCTCCCTCTCTCCCTCCTCATGTTTGGCGAGGCTCAAATTGCACCATGCGAGAATACCGCCCGGAACGTGTTCCATGGCGACTTTTGTCGTGTCCAAACCATCCGGGTACTCGTGTCCGTTTCTGCAAGGAACGAGGTTTCGCTTTGCTGAGGGTTGGAACAGGGAGCCTTTCGCAGGTGCAGCATCAGTCGTGTGACGAGCCTGGTTATCTCTTGTATCCTTCCTTCTGCTTTATCCTCCGTGTCAACCCGTTGGTAGACCACAAGTCCACGCATTCCCGAGACTCATCATAAATTAGCAAAGAAACAGTGGAACGACCTTCATAAATTAATGTTAATCACGACCGCCGGAACTATATTACAATGGTGCAGACAGGCCTCCCACGGCACGGAACTCGATAGGGCGTGACAAAGAACGGTAATAGACTCTACTAATACACAAGATGCTCTTTTATCGGATACACGTCACTCACGGAGGTAGGAACTAGAAGTAAAATAAGGATAAGTCCCCGAGAATATAAAACACGTGTCTATATTCGTCACTTCGGTGCGTGGTCCTTACACACGGGTGCAAAGGCTACGGGCCTAGGAGCGTTGGTCCACCTGCCCTGTCCCGAAAGGTCCGTAATATCATTCCCTCCCCCCTTCTCCTTCCTCATCCTTGACGACGGTCATGTTGGCATTACGCGGGAATACCGTCCGCGACGTGCTCCATGGCGGCCTTTGTCGTGCCCAAACTATCCGTGTACTAATGGCCGTATCCGCAAAGAACGACGTTTCGCTTTGCTGAGGGTTGGAACAAGAAACCTTTCGCAGATGCAGCATCATTCGTGTGACAAATGCAGTTATCATCGCCCATATGAAGCTGCTCATCCGTCGCGGGTAAGCATCGCTCAAGCGCTCAGAACATTGCAAACTCGCATCACTCACAAAACGCCCAGAAACGTGAAAGATGGAGGTAACGTGATCCAAACAGTGAGATTAAACACTCGGACAGCTTTGACAATAAATGAAGTGGTAAGCCCGGAGCTGAGATAAGTATCTTAGCAAAGAGGATCGCACCGATTATAACCTATTATATCAGGACGAGGAAGTTTAGTGCAGGCTGATTTGTTTAGCCCGCAAATGAGCACTGACCACATTGTAGATAATCTGGCCGTAATGTAAGCTGTCCAAGAGGGGGTTCTTGATTTGATTTGAGGCACGGTGTTCGACGACTTTGATTAGCGTCAACACGAATACAACCGTTTCGGAGGTCAACTGCGAACCACGCATATTTGGTCAGTTCGGCTGTGTTGCGCGTCATAATTGAAACCGTACCGCAAAAGCCCATAGTATAGACATCA
>KN823019.1:169859-180382 GCA_000827465.1 Tulasnella calospora MUT 4182 | reverse complement strand
AACTCTTCGACACCATGTCCGACGTCCGGGAGGGTAAATTCGATAAGCAGCTGGTCAGCAGCGCGAGTATCGAGGAGAACGCCCGAGGTTGGTGTGGTGTTTGAGCTCAAACCGATCCGTTTTGCTGACGATTTCCCCGCGCAGTGCTCAAGGGCCGTGGGACGGTTACTGACGGGGAGGATATTGAGTTCACGAATGTACCGATTGTCAGTCCGAACGGTGACATCCTTGTTCGCTCGTTGTCGTTCCATGTGAAGCCTGGGGTAAGTGCTGTGCATTGATGGGAACCATGTGCATGCTGACGGGAATACTGTTTAGCAACATCTATTGATTGTCGGGCCTAATGGTGGGTTTCTGGGTTCAGGCTCGTGTAGCTGCTGGCTGACAGGGCTGACTCTCGATCATTCCAAAAAGGTTGCGGCAAATCCTCTTTGTTCCGTATCTTAGGAGGTCTTTGGCCCGTCTACGGTACGTCTAATCAGTCCCGACGCCAATACAATTTGTTTGATCGGGATCTGCGTAGGGGGCAGCGTCCGGAAGCCTCCAGCTGAAGATTTCACGTACATCCCACAACGCCCATACCTCAGCCTTGGAACGCTCAGAGACCAGATTATATACCCACACTCCAAGGCTCAGATGGAGCAACGTGGGATGTCGGATCACGACCTTTACAATATCTTGGCGGTTGTCGGCATGGAGGATATCGTCGAACGAGAAGGAGGATGGGACGTTGCAAAAGAGTGGAGAGACGCCCTGAGTGGTGGCGATAAACAGCGAATTGCGATGGCGCGGTTGTTCTACCATGAGCCCAAGGTTGGATTTTCAAAAAGGGTGGCCAGGTCGAAGCCAAGGTTTATATTGACACCCCTTGATTCCTCCAGTATGCCATTCTCGACGAATGTACCTCTGCGGTACCACTGGACCTCGAGAAGGTTATGTTCGAGCATGCAACATCATTGGGTATCACCCTACTTACGGTCTCTCACCGGCCTTCGTTGTGGCAGTGAGTCGGGCCGGGTCCATGGGAGAAATTCCAAGGGTGCTCAGCGTTCTCTTCCCCAGATATCACCACTTGATTCTGCAGTACGATGGCCAAGGAGGTTATGTATTGTACGTTTGAGCTCGTTCGAGAAATGCGGTTCGACATCTAACGCATGATCGGGCTTGCAGCACTGAATTAGACGCTGAAAAGCGATTGGCATTGCAAGAGGAGAAGCAACTGGTGAGTGCGCTGTGACTCGCGGCCCAGGCCAGTGTGCACTGACATCGTGGGTAGCTTGAACAGAAGCTCCTGGCAGTTCCGAAGATGAAGCAACGCCTTGCCGAGCTCAAGGCACTGCGCGAGGACCGAGCTCAGTCACCTATTATTGCGGCCGCCTGTTGAGATCTTAGTACCTATTTCTGTATTTTGTATTCCGGCTGCTGAATGAGGTTGTTATTGATCACCTCGGAAATCGGTGCTCCCCTGGAGCACTCGGCTTTGAGCGGAGCCTCGTGAATTCTGGTCGGGTGGGACCCTTTCGGGTCTGGTCGGTCGCCGGGGCACTGTTGACCCGCGAAAATCCGTTGCGCGCGAGACCATTCAAAAATCTCGCATCCCCGTTGGCTCCCTTCGTCATAGAACCCCCCCCCCCTCATCAACCCCCCTCCACTCGATACCGCAACCCCTTTGCTCCCTCTTTTTATACGACCTATATACACTAGACTTGGCAATTTTACGACATAGAAAAGATGGTTCAATTTTTCAAGCAGGCTTTCGACTACGAGTGAGTGGAAGGCCGATTGGCATGTGAACCGCTGTGGCTCACGCACGAATTTTTCCGCTCGATAGTCATGACTGGGCCACGGTTAGCAAGGGTGTTTGGCACAAGTACCCAAATCCATACAGCGGGCATGTCGTCTCAGTGGACGTGCTGGACCGCTCAATAGACCCCGAGACTGGAATTATTCGGACGGAGCGGATACTTGGATGCAAGCAGTCCGCACCGAAATGGGTCGTCAAGGTACGATTAATCCTGATGTCCTGGGGGTCTTTTCTATCATAATCTGACGGATTGTCTTATTCCTTTTAGTTCCTTGGCGGCTCGGAAGACGCTTTCGTGCGAGAAGTCTCTTTCGTCGACCCGCAGACGTCCCGAACGACAGTTACATCCGTCAACCTTTCTCTCTCCCAATACATGACCGTTCTCGAACACATTACCTACGAACCATCACCTTCGAACCCGCTATCGAAGACTCTGTTCAGGCAAACGGCGGAAATCCAAGCGCGGATGACCAAATGGAAGTCCTTGGGTGACAAATTGGAAAACTGGAGCGCCGACAGGTTCCGCACGAATGCTGCCCTTGGAAGACAGGGATTCGAGCATGTCTTGCGTGTGCTCTGTGAGGGACAGGAGCAGAAGGTGGAGTCATGAGGAGGGCTTCCGTGGTTAGCTGGGTGGTGAATGGCGCGCCGAGTCGTCTCGCGATACGCGTCGCCGGCATTGCATCATCCAGTTACATTTGCCCATCCTTTCCTTCGCTTTTCTGCCTTCCTCACGGCGTTTCTGCCTCCTTTCCAATCCGCGCTTCTTTGGGGTTTCATATCTTATTTGCGTTCCGTTTGCCTCTGTCTTGTCGTTACCCTCGCCTCGCCTTGTCCACCTCGCATACAAGTCCCCTCCACCTCCCATCCCCACCCACACATTCCATCCCATAATTCCCTCACACCACCTTTTACACCAAAATGGGGCGCTTTGCTCTGCGCCTGTCGATTGATGCTGTACCTGAGCGTCGTTCCTGTCTTTTCTGTCTGCAATGTTGACGAAGACGAGCAGTAGTACTTAGATAACAACAATAGAGGCAGTTTGCCATAATTTGATGATCGTGCCAATTGTCCTGTTTCAGCTTAGAAAGCTAATTGACCGACCTGTCCTTGATGTTGTCACTCCACGTGCGGCCAATTCCTTGGTATTTGGAAGGCCCAAGGGCAAAGACGTCTGACGACCTGCAGACGAGTGAACTCGAGCGTTTCCAGAGCAGCGAATCGGAGGGTAAATGAGGCGAATCGCGGCGGAAAGGTTGTTTCGTGGCGAGTCCCGGAAAGACGAACGACGCTGTGCAAGCAGGCGAGAGATTCTGGACTGGACTGAAGGAATCCCCCGTGGACTCTGTCCTGCTGTCTCCTCGTCACCCCTCTTCCCAACCTCCCTCTCTCTACCTCCTCCCCTTCCCTCTCATCGCCCGCAGCGGCACTAGGGACTATTTCAATTTCACTCCAAGCGCGACTTTTATTTCTACAAGAGGTGCGCGTCGTTTCAGTGATACGAAATGCTATCAAGTTTTTTTCCAAGTCGTATTCTAAATCCGCTAATCTGAAGCCTTTCACCTTCCCCTCCTCTCTCCGTCTTACCAGCTACTCAATCCCCTTCCACTTTTCTCTTCCTCATCTCTTCGTTCTCTTTCCAACTCTCAATCCCCTTCACCCCATGTCTTTGCCAAGAGGAAAGGGTCCCAGAAAGGATGGCCCATCTCAGTCTCCACGAGGGTAGGTGAAACCGGCTCGGGTTGCACAGCTCGACCTGCCTTTCTATCGAAGCGGGACGGGCGATCCTTGGACCTTGCTCGACAAACCCACTCATACTCACACACCATCTCTTCTACACAGACGTGGAGGCGGTCCTGGCAGTGGAGGAGCCTGGCGCGGTCCTCAGAATAACCCGTCCATCATGCAGAACTTCAACCCCCGCTCACCCTCCCCAATGATGGGCCCCCCAACACCAAATTCAGCAAATGGCGGATCGAATCAACCAGGCTACCCGAATTCTTTTGCTGGCCAGAGCGACGCGGCGAAAGCAAACGTGTCTCCATCTCCAGCCGCTACTTCACTACCCCCAGCGGACCTCTTCGTACGTCCCTTCTTCCCTTACCGACTTTAAATTGCAGTTGGGGAAATTGCATCCACCAATCAACTGACGTATTGCGCTCTCCCATCCCACTCACATCCTTAACATTTCTCTGGCATTACCGTTGCTATTGCATAAACTGCAATTTCGTGTGGTTGACAGGGTTCTGCCATCGTCGTCACGACCAACACCGGAATCCGTTACGAAGGCATACTATCCCAAAGCGAACACTCTCATCCTGGAATCAACCTACGCGATGCCAGGGATATCGTTAACCCCGGCTCTACTCTCATCCCGACATACTTTATTCCTCTTGGACAAGTTGCCAATTGGAAGAAGCCGGACCCACCACCTGCACCCTCGGCCAACGGAACGAAAGTGCTCGACAGTAAGTTTTCACACCAAAATAATAAGACCGATAGGTCCCAAAGTACTGTCGGAGATCTGACGCCGCTCTTGATATCCATGAAGCCTTCCGGACAGACGGAGACATCAGCTCCATATCCAACAAACCACGCGAACGCGAGCTGCAAGCCTGGAAACCCGACTCAGGAGGCTCGTTTGCTGACACCAATGGAATCGGACGCGATACTCTTACTTTTGGCTCTGCTCAACCGAACGGGCAGTGGGATCAATTTGCTGTCAACGAACAGTTGTTCGGCATCACTACGGACTACAACGAGGACATTTATACGACAAAGATCAATAAGAACGCTTCGGACTATAAGGAGAAGGAGCGAAAGGCGCAACAGCTTGCTGATGAGATCCAAGGGGTAAGCGGTGTTCAAGCGAGCTGGCTACAGCAAGTAAACTAACGTCAAGCTTGTCGCTTATAGTCCGTCGCGTCAAACCCTCACCTTCGAGAAGAACGAAACCAAGGTGATGCCGCTGGGAACGAGGAAGACAAGTGCGCCTTTTTTTCCATTTTCTTTACCGACTCTCGAGTTGACACAATTGGTTTGGAACAGGTACGGTGCTGTGGTCCGTAGTCCGGGTGCTTATGTTCCTCCAGGTGCTCGCCGTGGAGATACGGGGGCAGGGACCAAGTCTCCACAGCCAGCCGCCGCTACCCCGCCAATACCAAAGGTGTCAGTCAATCCCCCTGAAGGATCGGCGGAACGTCCGGCGGAACAACCGAATGGAACAAGTCAGTCAACGCCGAACGGAACAAGCGATCAGACAACCACTACGCCACCCAATGGCGCCAATGGTACCAAGGTAGTGAGTATCCTCTTATAGTCGTTCAAAATCACTGACAACTGGGATTTCCTCCCTAAGCCAAAGGATCTGGGCGTCATCGCTAGCTTCCGGGACTTCGTCAGTAGCGAAAAGGAAAGGATGACGCAGAAGAAGCAAGCGCTAGTGAAGCATGAGAAGGACAAGAGGTTGAGTGAACTTATTGAATTTAGCAAGAGCTTTAAGGTCGGTGAACGTCTCGCCCTGGTCAAAGACCTCAGCTAACGACTCCGCCATGCAGTTGAAGCAAGCCATCCCGGATGACCTCGTCCCCATCCTTGCGAAAGATGAAGACAAGCAGAAGGCTATCGTGGAGAAAGCAGCCAAGGATGCTGAAGACCGCAAGGCTCGCACGATTGGCGTCGCTATCCCACCACCCGCCGGAGCCCTTCCCATTCCCAACACGATTGCCGTTCCCCCACCAGTTCCGATGTCTGCCAGCTCAAAGGTCGCCAACAGAGCTTCCATCGTGCCACCTATCCCGCCGTTCAAGGGAGGTCCTGGCAAGAGTGCTTCCCCTGCTGGCGCCAAACCTGGTGCTGCTTCGCCTGTTTCTGGGCCTACAACAGCCACCGGACAAGCGAAACCCGGTGCTGCTGGTGCGCAGAAGAGGCCTCCGATCCAGATGACAATTCAGAAGATCCCGCCGTTCGATCCGAGCAAGAGAAAGGCTCTCGAACCCACTGCAGCAGCTGGCTCTTCTACCTCCACCGGAGCGACCACACCTGTGAGCCCGTCAGCTCCACCGGCTACTGGGTCGAAGTTGAATGCCAATGCTTCGGCATTTAACCCAAAGGCACCAACATTCAAACCCGTAAGTTCTGCGATCAATTCCTGTGCTGTAGACGTCTTCTTATGATCATTTTCAAATTCACTTTACAGGGGGGACCAAGTCCTGCGCCTTCTGGAACCTCTGACAAGCCATCGGAGGCTGTTTCACCCAACCCTTACTTCGGTGTTCGACCTATCAAGAGGCTCCCGGTGCATATCAAGGATGACTTCAATCCGTTCAAATATAACAAGGTCTCCGATGCTGGCGCTGTTCGTAAGTGGCTTTTCTGCCCTCTCTGTGGATGAACCGTTTTATTAACATATTCATGATCAAGCCGCGGTTTGGCCGTTCACTGGCAAGAAGTACATGCAGATGTTCCCGGCCATCCCTCACCCTGCCCCAGTGGCTCCTCATCAGCCTGCACCTCCTCCGTACGAGGAAGATCCTCAAGCTCAGGCCGCCCAAGCCGCACGCATGGGTTATCCTATGATGTTCTATGGTTACCCTCCGTACGGCGGTGCCCCAGTGAGTCTAACGGGATACTTGCAAGACATCGAAACTGATCGTTCCTTGATTACAGCCTCCACCTCAGCACATGATGGCCGCTCCGAACGCCGCTCCTCCAGGCGGTTATATGGGCAGTCCATACATGCAGCCTATGGGATATTCTCCATCTGTTCCACCAAATGGCGCTCGTATGTGGCAAATTTCGGTTGTTGAAGATGGCCGAAATCTGACAGATGCTTTTCCATGCAGCCATGTACCCACCACCTCCCATGCCCGGCATGCCACGTGAGTTTCATCAAACTTATTTCGAAGGCCATCACTGATTATTAGCGTGTGTAGCGAACCAACCATATATGCCTCCTCCGCAACCACAGGGTGGGTACCCCCCGAATGCTGGTCACCGTGGCTCCATGCCACCCACCCCGATGCCGCAACATGCGTACGCTGCCTATCACCACCAAAGTCCACATAGTGAGTTGACCTCCGATCCGGGGCCATCTCAGACCTCGACTGACTTCCGATCGATACTCAGTGGGACACCAGCATGCTCTTCCGTACGGTATGATGATGCCTCCGAACGGACCGCCGGTACCCCATGGCTACGATGGACAGCAGCAAGGGCCGAACGCTATGGGTGTCGGACACTGAGGAAAGGATCACGGGTAGGGTACGGCAGTTCGGATTCATTGCATTGCACCCCCATTTCCCCCATCTTCGCTCATATTATTTACCGAGCTGTAAACCCTGCCTTGCTATCCAATCCTACGGTTTCCCTAGTCTTCTGTAATGTTTCTTGTGTTTAGGGTTCGAGCGCTGTCTACGTGGGAGATGCCGTGTCAAAGCGCCAAAAGATGTGGATGATTCAGGCGTCTGATCCTGACGGCTACAAAGAACCCTGTTTCTCCGGTACTCCCTTGAACGGCGGCGCTTGTGTAAGAATTATGTCCGTATCAAGCGCCGATAGGCTTCGATTTGAAGTATGTGTCGATTCGTTGGAATCAGCCCTTCAGTACGTGTCCACTGAACCTGGGACGAACGGGCATCCGATACTCATCGCCTAAACTTTGCAGAGCCCAAGATGGTGGGGCTGATCGGTTAGAAGTTTGCTCGTCACTGCTATATGGCGGAGGGATGACGCCAAGCTATGGCTTGGTGAAAGCGATCCGGCAAGTTTGTCAGATCCCACTTATGGTATTTTCGGCTCCTCAGGTTGGCTCAACACCGGCAAGCTTATTTCGTGACTCACCTAGATTATGATCCGACCCCGGGTCGGCGATTTTATTTACTCGGACACCGAGCTTGAAGTTATGGAGGAAGATATCAGAAGTTTTACATTGCTTGGGGTGGAAGGATTTGTTTTCGGGGTCCTGACGCCAGATGGCGAAGTAGACCGTGCTCGAACACAGCGGTATGTGCTGTTTAATTCTGAGCTGTGCTTACGTTGATATCGTCAAGACTCGTGGACGCAGCTGGGTCCTGTAAAGGTACGCCTCGCTCGAGGCTAAGGATTGGCCGGTTCAGCTCATTCAAAAGCAATTCAGTGACATTTCATCGTGCATTTGACGTGACAGCAGATTTCGTGGGCTGTGAGCGACACTTAACCGCGAGTTTACGAAGCTGTCTGTTGAACGCCTCCAAGCATATAGAGCGGTGGCGTCTATCCCCGGAGTCAACCGCATCTTGACAAGGTATTTCCTCGTGTTACCCGGCGCAACAGAACCTTATCTTCTCGTTCCTAGTGGTCTGACGCCGAAATTGATGGATGGGGGGCTTGAAACGTTGGCGCATTGCATCCCCCAGGTTCCAGAAAGAGCCAGTTCAGAAACCCGAACAGCTCCACAAATTCTACCCGGAAGTGGGATTAACACCGAGACGATTAAAAACATCATTCAAGCCCTGTGGCCTCTTGGGGTTACCGAATACCATCTGAGCGGTGGGCAGGTCATTCAGCGACAGGGGAGTTCCGAAGCCGGATTTATTGTTGGAAGAAGCTTGAGGGAGATGGGAATGGGCTCTTCGGGATTGTGGATGACACAGGCAAGTGTATTACGGGAGGTCAGACAGGCGGCTATGGAGACGGTTGAGGATCTAGGGGACAAGTCCTCTGTCTGACGACGAGTAAAGACGAAGTCTGTGCTTGAGGGGAAGGGCGTTACATGGTGCAGAGACCGTCGGCGAGCTGATTGGCTCTGGAGGACAAGACCAATGCCACGATGAGTCCTGTACCGAATAATCAGTGTTAGTACAATCCGACAAGAATAAAAGACGAAAACGACCGGGGCGCACCATACAGTCCAAGAACTTCGGCAAAGATGAGAATCAGAACCTATTTGAGTTTATCCCTAAGTCAGGTTCCACAGAATAACGGCGAGTAAGCTAAATAATTACCATTCCCATGAAGAGTCTTGGTTGCTGAGCAGCTCCCCGGACGCCAGAGTCGCCAATTATTCCAATGGCAAAACCAGCGGCCAGTCCCGACAAGCCAACGGCGAGGCCAGCCGAAAGATGCATGAAGCCCTGATACAGTGACATGACGGGTCGGACTGCAGACCTCGAACATTAGGATGAGAGACAAAGAGTTCGGAAGGATCGGAACTGACTATTATCGTGGATCATGACGGATATAACTAGCCCATAGATGCCGACAATACCGGCCATGACGATGGGTATGCACAAGTTGATCATCATGTCCGGCCGAAGGAGCGAGGCAGCCGTGATGCCGACACTAGACTTAGCGGTCCCGTAGCTATTCGTACATTGTCATTTAGTAGTATAATTAAATCCAGAGAAATTTCTGCGTACCTTGCGCCGAAAGCTTCAAGGCAATAGGAAATGGTAGACGTTAGCGCATCAGCCTCCTTTCTCGCCATCCCCGCACTAACCACAAAACACCATGGCGCACATCACACCCTGTTAGTCGGGCAATAAGTATTAGCACTTGAATTGGACTAAATGGTCTCTGGCAACGAACCATGGCGGAGAAGAAAGGAGCGTAAACTGGGCAAAGATCTGACATCTTCTAGAGGCGGTGTAAGAAGGCGATTGCAAGCGAGTTTGTCTTGGCCGAATAGCTACCATCATCAAGTACGATAGATATAGTCTAGCAGGACAGGGGGGTTTTCAACGCGCAGTGTGATACAACGACTCTCGGGGGTTCAGCTGCGGGCCTTCGGAGGCCGCGGCGCAGCCAAATATGTTCCTGTAGAAGGGGATCGACTTCAACAACGGCTTGGGCATCCCGCATTTACTAAGGAAAACAGCTCGAGTCGAGATAAAGACTCAATTTCTAGCTAAGACGACAACCCAGAGGATTTATGGACTGCGGCTTGCCTGGGCGTTGTCTTTAGAGATTGCACAACCTCCTGCGGACCCTTTCCTTGGCACCCCAGCACAAGAGTCGTACGACCTGAAAGGTGGCTTTTAAATTCATTTCAACTTCTGAAATAATAATCCAAATTGAGCTGTACTGTGGTTCGGTTCTGCGCAGTCTTTTTCGAGCCTGGGGCATGCTACTCAACCTGCAGTTGAGCAGATGCTCGAGGAATGAAAAGAAAGATGAGATCCCGTGCGCAAGAGTGCGAGCACTCGAACATGGAGGTTGCCTCTTTGAGGCGAGCTAGTATTCCTGGGAGTCATGGATCAGCCGTCGAAATACAAATGTGGTGCAAACAAACACTCCCTACTCTCTTCCTTCGACCCTCGCTCTACTTGACCCCAGATCTCGGACTCACCCTACTACCACAAACCCACCCCACCTCTCACACTATGAACTTCCAAACCATGTATGGTGGAGACTCCCAATCATACGCTACGGCTCATTCCCGTAAATCCACAATCGACATGCCGCTGACCGAGTCCCCTCCCCATAGGTATCCGAACTCGTACATTGACGACATCCACCCCGTCGATGTACACAGTCACACAAGCAACGATGTCAGAGCAACGATGCGTGTCCCTCAGAACGTCACCCATACTCATTACGAGTCGTCTGATGGCGTGCTCCACTCCAAACCACACGAGAACAGCACCGTCGGTGACGCATTGAGGGATGCTCTCAACGATCTCGCTCGTACCAGGAGCATCCTAGAGGCCTCCGAAACTGACTGCAGGGTACTTAGCCAGGC
>KN823019.1:131738-143027 GCA_000827465.1 Tulasnella calospora MUT 4182 | reverse complement strand
CTCCTGCCCAGCGCATTTAAACCTGCTCGGAGCATCTCCTTCGTGAAGCCCAGCACTTCAGCGCAGAAGGTCCGAAGATGTGGTGAAGCCTGACATGCTTCAGATATGGTAGCTGGATCCTGAATCTCATAGCGCGTAAACTTCAACTCCAGCAACCCATTTTGATTTTTGAGGAAAGTATTTAGTGCGGTGGTCAGAGCGGCGTTATCGCTGGGTAGGAAACTTGTTCCGAATTTGAAGAATTTGAGTTGATTTGCGATGGATGATGATAGGCCGTAGAGTAACCTCTTCACCGAGTCCACTGGAACATACTCTTCAGCGATGTCCAGAGACATTCGCTCCAATGAAGGAGGGCAAAATGCCAGGGCGTGATTCAGCCTAGTTGAGTAGATACGCCAAACAACCGCTTGGAGGTTGGGGAGAATTCTTCGATGTGGATGAACCACAAGTGCTCGCATAATCAATTCAGTCGATATCGCCATATCGGTGTCATCATCCTCGTAAGTGAGACATCGAACTCGTGTCGCATACGACTTGAATGCGTCCCAAGACTGCGTCGCAATGGCTAGATCGGGATGCAGATCCTGCAAAGACACGAGCGCTTAGACATTGTTCCAACAATACGAGAATCTCTCAGCCTACTTGACCATATCCTGCATAAACAAGTGGACCTAGAACCTTAAAAAGGGGTGGGAGTGATGGAAGGGATCTCCAGAGCTCGTCCAGTGCTATGCTACACCACTGGCGACACACGAGGGCGGCCGCGGCGCAGACCCGTTTGTCTGACATTGCAAATATCATCCTCATCACCTCTAGTGGGATTTCTTTGATAGATGCTGAGACACCGCCCGATCAGGACGTGTTTTCACAACGATTAGGGACTCCAAACCCACCTCTCTTCTCGGCTGTCGATGTTCGCACAGACATGAATTTTCCCTGTGCTTGACTGAGAGAGTAGGACCCTTTAGCTTCAATCGGGTGGACCGCCGAGGATGTCACTTTCGTCTGGTAGAAAACAAAAGGAAAGCAACGAGCTTGTTAGGATCCATCGACGACTATCCGAGGTCCTGCGTACAATTTTCGCTTTTCTTTGGGCCATCACACGAGCTGCGGAAGCAGATTATTGGGGAGCTGGATCGAAAGCGGCTGGGAAACGGTGCCGAGGATGAAATTGAAGAGGGCTCCGATTCGGAGGCAGTCGTCGGTTTTTCTCCACTGGAAACATCGATTCCCGCGCCACCGGTGCACCACGAGCAGCCGATGGCGTTACAGAGCCATGTCGCCCGTAACCCAGCTTTTATTGTCTTTTAAATTTTGAGAAGGTGGAGGTAAAGGTGCGGATTTAGGCTTAAAGTTGCCTCCCCACTTCTAGAGACTGCTCAGCCTCCGCACCCACTCTGACACCATTGACCCCCAGGACATTCGAGCCCACCACTAAGCAACACGACCGTATTAAATCCTTCAAGTGCTTGCACTACGAGAGTAGTCCATGTCGGCTACCTCCGTGAGCATCGGCGGCAGATTAGCTAGAGGCGTCGCTAGTGCAGTAGCAGTGCGATACGACCATTGCTGTATTTTGGACCCTCGCGCATCCCCGTAGGAACCCAAAGGCTGCCCCCAGCGCAAGGATGCTCCAAAATCCACACCCTGTCTGTTTTACCCCCTCTCGGTCCGAATTGTTAATATCTGCGTGGGATACGCACATCATCAATCAGGGTGGAGGAGCGTTCAATCGGTCGGTCGGTTTGAATTCAATTGCCCAGCATGACAACTCCTTGTCATGTTTTGAGCCCATCATTACATGTTTGTGAGGAGTTTGGATTGATTGGCAACTTCAGCTGCTCGGATTGAAGCATCCAACTAAGCACACACTCAGCATCGTCGTTGTCTTCATAGACGACGACAAGCGAGCTTGTACAGGCGCAACAACCGGTACCTCCCACACATACCAATCCTAATTGGCATCGCCAGAAATGATTTTTTGTTCACTCCATTCCTTTCCTCCGTTTAAAGTGGCTATCTCCATAGGGGTCACGTATCCTGCCAAACCACTGCTAGTTACAGAAATAGCCATTTAGGAGACGTATATAACTAATTTCTATACAGTAATATTCTGGTATTGACAATCGCAGCATGCCTGTGCAAATCAGGACAAATGTGGTACATCCGGGCACGGAAGTGACAACTGCATATATACATTCCCATCTCCCGACTAATCCACCCGCTTGATCGCTTCTTGCACACGATAGAACGCATCCAACCGGTCCCGGAGCTTCACGTCCTCACGATCAGTCTCCCAAAGAAACAAGTCGTCGAGGAACCCGCCGGAGTCCAGACCGTATTTACGAATTCCAACTCTCACCCGAGGTCCACACAGGATCGCCAAAAACTCCGCCATCCGCGACTTTTGGTCATCCGTAATCCAGACAGCCAAGAAGGTTAGTACACGAAGACTTTTGAACCGTGATGGCACTTCATCTGCAGAAGGAATATACTCGGAGCAGTTGAACCGAGCCGCTAACTGCTCGAGGGCGGGAAACCATTGTGCAAATGTGACGAGGTGAGGGAGCGGAATCCCGGGTTCGCCGGAGTGGAGAGCTAGGGACGTAAGTCCCTTCCAAGCCTGGCCCATCTGCTGGATATCCGTACTCTTCAGCTCTAATCTGCACTTGAGCCAAAGTCTGATATCCTCCGCCACGGAAAGTTGCAACATAGGCTCGATGTCGGTCAGGCAGATGCTCTCTCCCCTGGGTTCGCTCTCCGACCGAATGAGCCGAACGCATCGCAATGAAGCGCTCCTCCTGGCAAACGTGCTTAAGGCTGTTCGGAACGTCTTCTTGGTGAAATCCAGCATTTCTCCGTGGAAAGTACGAAGCTGCGGCGAAGCTTGACATGCTGCAGATATGGTGGCTGGATCCTGAATCTCGTAGTAAGGGAGTCTGATTTCCAGCAAACCGCTTTGATTTTTGAGGAAGGTATTCAGTGCGGCACTTAGCGCAGCATTATCGTTGACCGGTAAACTTGTTCCGAATCCGAAGAACTTGAGACGATTTGCGAGGTACAATGATAGGCTGGAAAGCAACCTCTTCACCGAGTCTACATCAATTTCGTCGTTACCGATGTGAAGGTACATTCGCTCCAGTGAAGAAGGACAAAATGCCAGGATTTGGGTCAGCCCGGTTTGATAGGCTTGCCAATGCACCGCTCGGAGGTTGGGAAGAATTCCTCCTGGATGGACCGCAATCGCTTGAATAATCAATCCGGTCGATATGACCGCTCCATATTCATCATCATCATCGTAAGTGAGGCGTCGAACTCGTGCGGCATAAGACTTGAAAAGATCCCAAGACTGTGCAGTCAAAACATAATCTGCATCCAGATCCTGTGAAGACTCCAGCCCTTAGACATCACGCCAATAGCGCAGAAGGTTATCAACGTACTCGGCCCGTTTCGGTATCAACAAGTGGCCCGAGAACCCCAAACAGAGGAACGAGCGACGGAAGGGACCTCCAGAGTTCATCCAATGCTGCACTATTCCAGCGGCGACAGACCAGGCAAGCGGTGGCACAAGCTTGTTGGTCTAACATCACAAATATCATGCCCATAACTTCGAGTGGTATTTCTTGGATGGATGCTGAGATACCGCCTAATCAGAACACCCTCTCACGATGACCAAGGCCACTAAACCTACCTCGCTTCTTAGTTGTCGGTCTTCTTACGGATATGGATTTTCCCGATCCCTGACTAGGCGGGTAGGATCTTTCAACTGCACCGGCACGGGCCACCGAGGATGACACTTGAAACTAGCAGAAACCAAACGGAAGTGACGAGGTCAAGAGGATGGACAGACGACCAGAGAAGGTATTAAAGTACCATTTTTGCTTTCCTCTCCGTCATTATTCGTATTGTGGAAGATGGTTATAGGGTCGAGTTGGACCGAAAAGGTCTGGAAAACAGGGTTGAGGACAAAGTAGAAGACGGCCCTAATTCTCAGGTAACGGTGGTTCACCCCAAACAAGACGATTCCCGCGGGCCGCCACCAGGGTCACGGTCTATTATGCCTAGGCACCCCACGCGCCTGAGACCTGAAGTACTTCAGTGTTCTATTCATACGCACCGGCTCCGCTAAAATATCCACAAAAAGCCTACCTGAACGGAGGCGAAAAGACATTCGCTCCGATGAAGGGGGGCAAATTGTGAAGACGCGGGTCCATTGACTCGAATATTACAGTGTACGGCCTGGAGGTTCGGGAGGCTTCCACGAATCCATTCCCTTGATATCGAGATCTCACCTTTATCGTCTTTGTACATAAGGCAGCGCACTCGCGCTGCCTAGAAGTTGACTTGAGAACGTCCCAAGCCTTTGTGCCGGTCACCACACCGACAGGGCCTCGGTCCTATCAGAAGCACTATTGTTAGATATCACTTCAACAACGCAGAGTGACCATTAAAGTATATAGCATGCTCAGTATCATCCAGTGAACCGGGACGTTCAAACAGCGGCAGGAGTAACGGAAGTGACCCTCAAAGCTCGTTCGTTGCTACACCGCTCCAACGGCGGCCGACGACGCGAGCAGCAGTGTAATTCTTTCCCCGTAGTATGGAAAATATCGAACTCAAGACTTCTATCTGTATATCATGAATCACTGCGATGATACGCCCGATTAGAACATCCTTCGAACGATGATAGCGGAGCAGGAACATTCCTCGGGTCCTCTTTCGGAGCGATATGGATCAAGCCAAGATCGAATGTAGTGAATTATGTGGCTTCTCCATCAACTGGCTTTGTCGATCTCTGACGGAAAGGCACGTGAATCAAACAAGTTACGTCGGTGGACAAACGCGAGGATATCCCTCCCCTAAACTGTGGTTGTTTCCCTTTCGGCTATGACAAGTGTTCTGGAATCCAAACACGGAAGTATACATTTATTGCGAAAAGCTGAAAAAGACCCTTCGGCAAAAAGTTCAGTAAACGTTGAAGCTTGCCGAAGGTTCGAACCTCAAACCCAAAAGTACGGTCCAGTCCTCTGGTCCCGCGTCTCGAGGACAGGGAGGACGGATGCCCCCCTTGTGCGCCCCCTACATCTAAGATTCCTCTTACAGATTTTGTGACTTCCTTTCCCTTGCAACGAAAGGAAGTAGCGAATATGAAAGACGAAGCCCATGTTCGAGTCTTTAGAGACGGCTACCCACTTCTTCACATATGCCACCAGCTTCTAGACCACCTGGACATCCTTGGGTATTAAGTACTTCAGCTAACTGCAAAGAATTATATAGCTACCTTATCTTTCAAGTCCTCTCACCGCAAGGACCGTGCATGATGGGGGAGGTGAGCTTCGTGCTGGTCAGCAATTTCTATTTCGGGCCTCAGAATCCCGACTAGCAAAATGAGACATCGCCGTTACGTCTATAAACAAGAATGAGTATCAATATCATGCGGTCTGAATAGGTGCAACGGGCGGTACCTTTCACGCCTGCTCATCTAGCCGAAATCCCTCGAGCCGTCTCCAGAACCGGTGTTCTGCTTGTTCTATTAGGTCTCTCCGTTTAAAGCAATCTCGTCCATATGAATCGGCATCTAGCAATATTTCGGTATTTACGATCACAAAGCGGCTGTTTGCTAGTTATATTATTAATTGGATGAAATGTTGGACATTTACATGGATGTTAACAGCGAGACTCGTCGATCAACGCGCAGCATCAATAACCGAGGCCCCCACGATTATCCCATCCGCTTCATCGATTCTTGCATCCGGTAGAAAGCATCCATCCTATCTCGGAGCTCCTTGTTCCCAGAACAAAACCAACGGTCCTCGAACGGGCCCTCGTCGTTGAGGATCATGTCGGACTCTAGATCGTACTCCGCAATTTGAACGTTTATCCCAGGTGCACAAACCACGGCCAGAAACTCTGCTATCCACGGTATGTTATCATCTGGGATCGAGTCATCATCCAACAAGGTTAGGCGGCTAAGGTTTTTGAATCGGGATGGCACTTGATCCGCAGTAGGAATGTACCCGGAGCAGTCGAAGCGAGCTGCAAACTGCTGTAGGGCCGGAAACCATTTCGAAAATGTGACGAGGTGAGCAAGTGGAATTCCATGTCCTTCGCTGTGATAAAGAATCAAAGACGTAAGTCCCTTCCAAGCCCCACCCATGTGCTGGATATCTCGAACCTCCAGCTCCAGTTTGCACCCAAACCAAAGTCTAATGTCTTCAACGATGGAAAGCTGCAACAGCGGCTCGATGTCAGCGAGGAAAATGGTCTCCTCCTGGAATCCGGTCCCCGATCGACTGAGCCAAACGCAACGCAATGAATCACCCCTCCTGCCCAGCGCATTTAAACCTGCTCGGAGCATCTCCTTCGTGAAGCCCAGCACTTCAGCGCAGAAGGTCCGAAGATGTGGTGAAGCCTGACAGGCTTCAGATATGGTGGCTGGATCCTGAAGCTCGTAGCGGGGAAACTTCAACTCCAGCAAACCGCTTTGATTTTGTAGGAAAGTATTCAGTGCTGCGGTCAGAGCGGCGCCATCGCTGGGTTGGAAATTTGTTTCGAATCTGAAGAACTTGAGTTGATTTGCGAGGAATGATGATAGACTGTGAAGCAACTTCTTCACCGAGTTTACTGAAATATACTCTTCAGTAATGTCCAGAGACATTCGCTCCAACGAAGGAGGACAAAATGCCAAGGCGTGATTTAGCCCATTTGTGTAGATACGCCAAACTACCGCTTGGAGGTTAGGGAGAATCCCCCGATGTGGATGAGCCACAAGTGCTCGCATGATCAATTCAGTCGATATAGCCATATCGGTGTCATCGTCCTCGTAAGTGAGACACCGAACTCGTGTCGCATAAGACTTGAAGACGTCCCAAGACTGCGCATTAATGACCAGATCGGGATGCAGATCCTGCAAAGACGCGAGCGCTTAGACATAGTACTAACAATATAGAAAATCTCTCAGCCTACCTGACCAGATTCCTCATCAACAAGTGGACCTAGAACCTTAAAAAGGGGTAGGAGTGATGGAAGGGATCTCCAGAGTTCGTCCAGTGCTATGTTACACCAGTGGCGACACACGAGGGCGGCCGCGGCGCAAACCCGTTTGTCTGACATTGCAAATATCATCCTCATCAGCTCTAGTGGGATCTCTTTGATAGATGCTGGGACACCTCCCGATCAGGATATCTTTTAGCAACGAATAAGGGCTCTAAACCCACCTCGCTTCTCGGCCCTCAATGTTTGCACAGACATGGATTTTCCCGGCGCTTGACTGAGAGAGTAGGTCCCTTTAGCTTCAAATGGGTGGACCGCCGAGGATTCCACTTTCATCTAACAGAGAATAAAATGGAAGCAACGAGGTTGTTAGGATCCATGGACGACCATACGAGGTCCTGCGTACTATTTTCGCTTTTCTTTCGGACATCATGCGAGCGGTGGAAGCAGATTATTGGGAAGCTGAATCGAAAGTGGCTAGGAAACGGTGTCGAGGATGAAATTGAAGAGGGCTCCGATTCGGAAGTAGTCGTTGGGTTCTCCACCACAGGCTGGAACATCGATTCCCACGGGGCGCCATCACGCGCAGCCTATGGCGTTACACAGTCCTGTCGCCCGTAACTCATATTTTATTCTCTTTTAAATGTTGAGAAGGTGGAGGTAAAGGTGCGGATTTGGGTTCAAAGCTGTTTTCCCACTTCCAGAGATTGCTCAGCGTCTGCACCCGCTCTGACACCATCGACCTCCAGAACATTCGCACCTACCACCAAGCAATGCGACTGTATTAAATCCTTCAAGTCTTTGCACTACGAGAGTAGTCCATGTTGGCTACCTCCGTGAGCATCTACGGCAGACTAGCTAGGTGCGTCGCTGTGTAGTAGCAGTGCGATACGCACATTGCTGTATTTTGAACCCTCGCGCTTCCCCGTAGGACCCCAAAGGCACCCTAGCGCGAGGATGTCTAAAAATCCACAGTCTGTTTGTTTTACCTCCCCCTCTCGGTCCGAATTGTTAATATCTGCGTGGGGAGGAGGGATGGTCGAGGTGGGATATGCAACGCTGGACGTCTGACAATCCGACATCCACAAATACAAAATGGTTAGCACGCCAACTGCAACATGTATCGTTTAGGTAAGCGACTATAAAATTTCAATTTTCGCTATACTCGCTAACTTGTCGACGGCATGGATAAGCCCCGGGTACCAAGCTTTTGCATCCGCAGAATACTTTCCTGGACGCGATAGAATGCATCCATCCAACATTGGACCTCCCTAATCTTCCAGCTAGCTCCGACCTCCCAAGTCCAATGTCCATTAAGGACATCATCCAAAACCAGAGGATCAAGGCTAATCCCAACGCTTACTCTAGGTTCACAGACCATCGCCAGAAACTCCGCGATCCGTGGTGTCCCGTCCACCGGTAGCTTAGCATCTAGCAAGAGAAGTTTGTGAAGACTTTTGAACCGTGAAGGGACGCTAGTGGACGGAGGAATCTCCCCGGATAGGTTGAGAGTGACCGCGAGTCGTTCGAGGGCTGGAAGTGATGCTGCAAATGTATTGAGGTAGGAAAGCGGAATGCCAGGCCCTGAACCGGAATGAAGAATTAATGACATTAGTCCTGTCCAAGCCTGACCCATCTTCTGTATTTCTTGAACCTCTAGATGTAATTGGCGGTCACTGCAAAGTTTGAGATCCTTCACTTCGGAGAGCTGTAACAGCGGCTTGATGTCCGCCAGGCGCATTGTCTCCCCCGGAGCACCAATCCCTGATAGAACGAGCACGATACGCTGCAAAGAAGGGCCGTTCCTAACCAATGCGTCCAGAGCCATTCGGAACATCTCCTTCGTTAAATCCGCCATTTCTCCGCAGAAGGAAAGAAGCAGAGGTGGAACGCGGTACACTTGAGACACGATAGCTTGATCTTGGATGCAGTAGGAGGGGAGCTTCAATTCAAGCAAACTTGGCTGTGTTTCAATGAAGGTATTGAGAGCGGTGCTGAGAAGGACGTTCTCTTCTGGAAAGAAATCTGTTCTAAACTCGAAAAACTTGAGGCGGTTTATGAGCGATGATGTGAGGCAGGAGAGCAGCCGCTTCGCCGAGTCCACCGAAGCGTCCCCCGTACTATCTGTGCGGATGTGAAGAGACATTCGCTCTAATGAAGGGGGGCAAAATGCCAGGACGTGATTTAGCCCGAGGTGGTTGACATTCCAGCGCACGCCCCGTAGGTTTGGGAGGATTCCGTCGTTGGAGTGGACTGCAAGGGTGCGCATGATCAACCCAGCTGATATCGACATATCATCCTCATCGTCTTCGCGATTGTCGTCATACGTAAGGAATCGTACTCGTGCAGCATATGACTTGAAAATGTCCCAAGACTCTGCAGTCAAGACAACATCGGGGTCCAGATCCTATGAGACGCAACGATGGTCGGATATCAAGCCAGCAACGCGGTGAATTTTTTGACGTACGCAGCCAAGGTCAGTATCATCCAGTGGACCGAGAAGCTCAAAAAGGGGCAGGAGCGACAGGAGTGATCGCCAAAGTTCATCTAATGCCGCTTCGTTCCAACGGTGACAGACGACACTCGCCGCGGCGCAATCTTCTTTCTCTAGCATGGAAAATATCATACCCATAACCTCTATGGGTATATCATGAATTACTGCGAAGATACCTCCCAATCAATCCTCCGAACGATGATCAAGGAACAGAAACTCACTGCGAGCCTTCTTGCGAATAGTTGTAGAATCATTCGGGCCTAAACCAAGTACATTGACTCGTCTAGCTTTCGCCCGATAGACCTTCGGTCTCTGACAGAAAAGAATGCAAAGCAAGCAAGTTACGGGGATTGACAAAAATGAGACGAGGCCCACCAAGCTACGGGGATTGACAAAAATGAGACGAGGCCCACCAAGCTACCTACCATCGTCGCTTTCCTTTCGGCCATGAAACGTACTATTGAATCCAAATATAGGACTCGATGTGTATTCCGAAAAGCTGGTTCAGGAGAGAGTTAACGGGAGGTTCAAAAAGGTTGTTTTCGATTCCCACGGCCCGCCACGATGGACTGGTGCCACACGGACACCTAAGACTCCTCTCGTTAATGTGTCAGGTTTCCTTGAGATTTACAAAACAAAAAAATAGATGTGAAAGGTTCACTTGTTGGAGCTGCCCACACGGCCGAGAAACTGTTGTACGTTTACACAGGAGGAATAGAAATACCGTACCTGTTATGTACGAAGCGATGCCATCGACAGACAGGGAGCCTGCGCAACTACCACGTGCCAACGACCTAAGGAACTCCCTCTAGACTCTGCAGGTTTATTCAAGGAACGACAGGTTTTTATTTTGGAAAAGCAACTCCGAGAGGGAAAACAGTTACACTACACAAGAGAGGGGTGGCAGGAAACGTTCTCGCGAATCAGCGAAGCCCATTTGTTCCTGCCATGTTGCCCCTGAGAATACACTTAATGTTCAGTGTTCATCGCAACCGTTACTTAAAAGCAACGATCATTTTCATCCATCATCTCCGAACACAAGGCAACCTTGGAAACCTTGCATGATCACTCTGACCCTCCTGGATGTTCTTGAGCCCGATGGAACACATGCATCCAAGCCCTCATCGCCTCCGTCTGCTCATTGTCTTCTCCCTTATTCCGAATCTTCTCTCTTTCGGGTGGTGTGCCGTCGGAAATATAGACCCTCACGTCTGGACCACAGATCCTCGCCAAAAACTCTGCGACCGACGGCATCTCGTCCACGTACATCCATCCTCCAATGATGACGAGTCGCCGAAGACACCTAAACCGAGCTGTGATCTCGTTCATGGGAGGCAGACCTCCAGAGCGGTCAAATGGAGATTCGAGGCGCTGCAGTACCGGGAATGACTCTGCAAAAGCGACGAGACACGAAATTGGAGGGGTTTTGAAACCGTCTGCTTGGAGGACTACGGTCTCCAGTCTGGTCCAAGCACAGCCCATTCGTCGTATACCCTGGTCATCCAGGTCCAACCCCCCATTAAACCAGAGAGTGAGATGTTCGAGAAAGGGGCAGTCGAACAGCGGCTCCATATCTGCGGCGTCTGTGACTTCTCGGATGCGATAACTCCATTGACTTATCATAAGATGCCGTAGCGATGGGCAATCCTTTGCTATCGTACCTAAAGCCTTTTGATAATCCTCCTTCGAGGGGCATGTCGTTCTCCCGCCGAAGGTATGAAGGTGTGGTGCGGTTCGGCACGCGGCCAGGACGTTGGGATGATCCTGAATCGGGTACCTTGGTAGCTTCAATTCAAGCAAAC
>KN823019.1:94634-116782 GCA_000827465.1 Tulasnella calospora MUT 4182 | reverse complement strand
CCTTGCTTCGTTCGATAGCCCACGAACGGAAAGTCCCTCTCGGCCTCGCGACGGAACACCACAACTGCTTCTCCAAGGTCCTCTTCTGGCTCGGGCCCCACACCGCCTCCTGAATCATCGTCTTCGGCCGCTGCAAAGCCACAACAGCTTCTCACCGCAGAGCAGAAAAAGCTCAACCACATTCATTCGGAACAGAAGCGACGAGCTAACATCCGAAGAGGCTACGATGCTCTGTGCGACGTTGTTCCTGCTCTGCGAGAGGCCATCAGAGCGGAAGACGCTGAATGCGCGAACACCGGGAAGAAACGTGGCAGGGGCAAGCTGCTAGGCGAAGATGGTGAAAAGATGGACGGACGTGCGGGTCCGAGGAGCGAGAGCGTAGTGTTGCAGAAAAGTCAGTATCAAGTCATCCTGATTCTTCATTCGTCTGTGCTGACGACCTGCTAGCTATCGAACATATTGACGAACTCATGGCCCAACGATCCGCTTACTTGGAACGCCTTCGAGCGGCCAAAGCTGCTTTACCATCCGGACATCCAGCGTTGTCGGGCGCGTCTCAAGGCGAACAGCCTTGGGAAAAGATATGGAACGGCGGGATCGGTTTACCGCTTGGAAGTGATCCGATGGACCCAGATGGAGATCCGATGGACCAGGATGAATATGATAACGATGGAGGAAGCGACGAAGATAATTAATTAACCGTTCAAAACAGATACACCAACCGGTCCAGGCAGGGCTGATAACATACAAAGGCTCGCGGATTTGTACTACTTCCTTTCTTCTTCTTTTTTTCACTATCCTCTTCTTTCCGTCTCCTACCCTTCTTGGCCCTTTCTCTTCGTAATATTCTTCTGTACTCTGTTGTAATCAAACTCTGGAGTGTATTGTTTGATTAATAGTATGATTCTCTTTAGTGGAATGAGCTTCGCTGGTGGCGGCTCTTGGAATCCAGCTTCGGGTCTCACGGTTGAATTGGTTTACCGCCTCACCAGAGAAACCCCCGACACCCATGGACCCCCATCCGGAATACGTGAACGACCTGCGGGAGCATGTGCAGCACACCCGAGACCACTCTCTTGGCCTAGATTGCGACCTTTGGGGCCCTTCCTCACTCCCACATACCGTATTACCGCCTGCAACGATATGGTCGCCCGAGGAGAAACATCAGTTCTTTCGCGCTCTGTCACGACACTCTCGACTCCGACCTGATTTAATAGCTCAAGATATTGGAGGCAGCAAATCCGTCACCGAAGTTTGCGTTTACTTGGATGCGCTCGAGCGAGCGGCAAAGTCGCTCCCGGAGGGTTCCGAGCCGTTGCATTTCCAAATTGCCATCGAGGTCCCAGCGACGATAGTTAGATTTGAGGATAAGCAGTCGCGTATTTTGAAGAAGCTTGAAACGAATGAAAATCTCTTAGTCGACTCCAATGACGAGGAGGACAGCAATTCGTCGTCGACGTCTGAAGATGAGGATTCGGCCATAGACGGACCATCACCCCGAAAGAAGCGCCGGATCGAGCGAAAGGAGAGGTCCAGATCTGCTAGTACATCCGCTGGGCTGTCTGAAGTAAGTGTTTTCTCCGAGGCCCCTTTCGCAAGTCTGAAATTTTACCTTCCAAAGCGAAAGCGAAGGCCAGGGCATGAAAAGCGCGGGACCTCCGCAGGAGCACTTGGAGAAGCGGTGGACGACTCTGGTGACGACGTATTGAATAGGCTGAACGTTGTGCGGCTTGCACGGTGGGTGAATCGCTCTGCCCAGCGTATTGTCCCCTGATAAAGACTCTATCTCAAGGTTCTACTTCCACAACGTCCGAACGCCCAAAGGCAAACTACAGAGACTTGGGTTTACTGAGAAGTCGATCAGCGAAGATATATTCAGCGAACTGAAGAAAGCTCTGGCGATTTGGTTGCAAGGCTTTATCCGAACTCTGGTATTGCTGCTCGAGAGCGATCTGGCCCTGCTCCAAGAAGATACGAGGGTAAGTATCTCTTGTTTGCGATGTGCGTCTTGAAGTGGTGGTTGATACCTTCCGCTCCCGTGGTAGATCGTCATGGCGCGAGACATCAAGAGCTTGCTTGCCGCGAGTCGTCAACCGCGTAATAAGAAACAATTCTTCTCGGACCTGCCTCGTCGCCTCGATCTACCCGGTCATATGGAACATGCAGGGACACCAGAGGAAGACGAAACATCTGAAGACGACGACCGAAGCTCTTCAGCCATTTCATCAGATCACGAAGGAGATAATTCACTACTTCCGAATTCCGCGCATATCTGGCACTCGGCAATCATCAAATCAGTTGAACGACCGCCCCGACGTTTGTCTCCTAGCGAAATGGAAACCACTGACGAGGATGACCGTGACCAAACATCGGGTTCAGAGAGTGAAGAACTACTGGGTGATGTCGACGAACAACTCATTCAAAGTGCTGCCCTCAATCAAAGAGAGGTCTACGACCTGAAACGACGCTATTTTGGAACTAGTCCCGAAGCACCCCTAAGTGAGTTAGGGACTACACGGACCAACTCTGCTCGGTATAGTGCCCAGCAGATTGCAGTCCTTGAAGAAGTTTTTGCAACCACCGCATTCCCAGACGCTCCCGAGCTCATTGCCGAACGATGCGGGTTATCGAGAAATCAGGTCAAGGAATGGTGCGTTGTCTTGTCGATGAGAGTGTGATTATCTTTGATGGTTGACATCATGTCTGCTCATTGAAAAAGGTTCAAGTATCAGCGTAGGAAGAGGGGTATTCACCGTTATGAAATCGAGCGGCAAACGCCGAAACGATCGCAATGGAATAGTGATTCCGGGGATGATATCGACCGGGATCCGCCTGCATATAGGCGTGGAGGCAGGGCCACGTTATCGCGGAGAGCAAAGGACACGGTTCAGGGCTACTTCTGAATTTGTTTCGAGGCTGCTCGAGCGGATTCATAACATGCACTGGGGCGAAAAGTAAGATAAATGGAATCTGGGCTTCGATCGAAGATGGCAAAAGGTTGGGAGTGGCTCAGGGTTCTGAGGCGGTATTTCGCACATGACCATCTGCAGGGTAATTTTAAGTGAACATGGCTACTCGATAATACGATGTTAATTTCTTAGAGCTCGCGGCAGCGTGAGCTACCCAACAACCCTACTTGTCCTCATTTCTTCCACCCCTGCTCTTGCCTCGCACCAGCTTGGCAGACTATCAGGATCCATTGTCGTAAAGTTGCCAAGCGGCTGTGAATTTCTGGTCGCACTCATCCCGTTCCAAACGCCATCTAGGAGGCTTGAGGGGCGTGGGCCTCTCGGTTTCACGGTTTGAGGACGATCCTTCGCCTCGACCAACGCCATCAACTTCAAGCTCAATTTACCTTCCACATCACTTACTGCAAGCTCAGCACGCGTTAGGTTATCGACCTTGACAGCGGGAAATATAAGTATGATCAACACCCGTAAGCTATTCGAGTTGTAGCTCGAGGTTCTCTCGGCAGGGTAGCCCTGGTTAACCCACAGCCTGGTCTTTTCAAAGTCTTACCTATCGAGCTGATGAGCAAGATATTTGAGCATTTGGACCAGAAAGACTGTGGGGCTGCTGCCATTGTTTGTAGACGATGGAGCAGTTCAGCCCTGGATGAACTTTGGAGATCCCTTCCAACCCTGATACCATTGCTTAGCCTTCTTGGCCCAATAGAAGACACAAATATGGGCAAGGTAAAGTAAACCCTGTAAGCCGTGGTGATGTTAACTCTTACCATCTTTCTGAAGGATCTCCAACCCGACGTCATTGTGGCCGAGGGTACATGGGAGGTTTTCAAAGGCTATGCAAAGAGGGTGCGGGTTCTAGCACATGACTCAGGAGACGCCTTGATTTCAACCGGACTGGTTTTACGGATAGTCTCCGCCCACCTTGGCCAGACTGTGCTCCCAAACCTTCGCGAGGCCGATTGGAACTTGTGCGATGATGACACTACCTACCAAGTAGCTGTCTTCTGCTCGCCCTCCCTGGATAGCATTTCGCTGCAGATTGCAAACGATGGAGTCGACATTCGAATGGTGCAAAGAATGCTAGTTTCCCTCTCCTCCTTTCCACTCCCTCGCCTTCGGGTTATTCACATCACGACGGAGTACCCTCGAGGGACCGACGCACAGCTCAATGAGGCACTTTCGGCTTTTATCAAGAATAGAGGAACACTGTCGGAGCTGAGGCTTCAAGCGGTTCAAGTTACCCCGGACGGAGGGCTCCTGGCGGCGGCTTGTGGCTTCTCGCAGCTTCGGGTGCTTGAGGGAGATCTCGTCGGGTATACTGGCACCAGCTTCCGATCCGCCCTAGAAGACCTGGCTTCAGCATGCCCTTTACTGGAAACCGTTTCCTTCGGCAAGGGCGGCTTGAACACCGGAGACAATGGAGAAACTTTGACTTTCGATGACGTAGAGCCCTTGCTGCGATGTCGGCGCCTGGAGGACGTGAGGATATGGGGGGATACATTGCAACCGTTCGAGGAGGAGGATATTGGACGGATTGGCTGCGCTTGGCCGCGACTAACGACGTTGGTGATCGGAAGCCGAGCCGAACCCGCACAAGACACCGGGGCGCCCATACTTCGATTGATGGATTACGCTTGGCACCTCCCCACCCTGCGACGTCTTGCGTGCCGATTTGATTGTTCCGAGCGTATACCGAGCGCAGGCCAGGTGATTGCTCGGTTCAAGCACCTTCGTATTCTCGGACTGGAGGAAAGCATCATTCCGTCAGGACGCCTCACGTTTGTGGCGGAATTCCTATCCATGGTGTGTGGTCCAGCTGTCAAGTTTACCTCCTCTGTGAACAGCTGGTTTTCCGACCGAGCGTTTGAGGACCGGGATGGTTGGGCTGAGCCCGATGAATGGAATCAGGTCGAGACGATGATACAAGCCATCCATCGTGTACAGATTGGCTACAGCAGACTCATGTCAGATTCGGCAGTAGCCTGAGCTGGAGAAATTGGGACACTGCGGACAGGCATTGTCTGCAAGCCCATTGTCGATCTGGGTGACGGCTTTCGAGCACGAATATAATTGTTCTTGATGATTGAACTGAGGATCGGCGGTTCTAGTAAGACTGCACCATACATCATCGTGATAATGCGGAATGGTGGTTGTAGGCATGTTGCTAGATCTGTCAGCACCTCCTTGAAGAGAAAGATGTCTATGAAATTAGAGATAAAAATCCGGAGTGATCGTTAATACAATGGACTATAGAGGTAACACAAAACAACAACAATCACAGAGAATATCGACATGAGTGAATAAAACATATGGCAGAGGAGACAGTCTAGACAAAGTCGGGAACCGACAATTACCAAGGTACGAAGGACCCACTGGAACAAGGAAGAGCCGGGAACCTTCCACCGTAAAGGAACAAGTGAAAACACTGCACTCCAAAGAAATCTGGCGGAAATCAATTCCGCTGCTGAAATGGGAGTGGGGAACTAGCGCAGAAAAAGTGACCATAGGAAACATGATTGCCTGCATATCGGAATGATAAGATAAACGGGGCGTAAGGGTCGAGGGCGAGCCGGTCAGAGGTAGGAGAGTATTATTGCAGGGTTCGTGGTTCGCATCATCAGATGGTGGTGGGGGATGGGGGTAAATTATGGTTGTTGTAGTGACTTCCGGATTGTCGAGGACAAGATAGCGAAACATATAAGCAAATTTTGAAGAGTCTTGGTGGGTTTTAGCCCAGCTTGGTTGATACTTCGTTGAGGAATCGGATAACGCGGCCGACTCCCTCTTTGACAGCCCCGCGATCGCTTTCGAGGACATAAGGCATCCACCGTCCCTCGAAACGGTCAGGATGAAAACGCAACATCTATAAGCCCAGAAACATAGTTAGCGAAGAGAACGCGCAAACTCTTACAGAAAATTACGTACCGCGTCACGGACTCTCTGCTTTAGGACTTTCGCCTGAACAATTTCGGCATCTCCGTCGTACAGCAGGAACCCTTCGAATCTGCCACTTTCGAGTTCATTCACAGAGCGTATTAAACCGACAATGGGCCATGGGATTTCCGACAGGGAAAGATATTGGCCGGGCAGAGGGAATTGGCCTTCGTACATCGCTTTCCAGCGATCTTCGTACGTTTCCCAAGCATGTTGGACGAGTCTAAGTTGTTCGAGGACAGTGCGGTCGGCTTGGCGCCGAAGAGGCTTAGCCTCGCGCTTTTCGTGTTGTCTAGTAGCTTTGGCTTCATTTCGAGCCTTTTCCTGCGCCTCCAAGCGCTTACGTTCATCCTCACTCCTGAGACGCTCCGCCTCCGCATGCTTGCGAGTCGCGTGTTCGGCCGCTTGCTCCATTCGCCGCTTCTCATCTACTGCTCGGCGTTGTCGTTCTTCGGCATCGAAAGTTTCCGTTTTGTGGGAGGCGTCACCATCGCTCAGAGTAGTGACTTTTGGTACAAAAATGGTTGGTTTCGCTGAGGTGGGGTTCGTGTTCGATCGAGCACGGTTTTGAGGGATTGGATTCGAAGAGGTTTGTACAAAAGATCGAGGAACGAATAAATTAGGTGATAGAGGTGAGGGGCAGACAGGCGTCGACGGTACACCCGGGGCAGGTGAAGATGCCATCCTTCGAGCTGGGGCTGTGAATACCTGATAATTTGGCGGTAAGGTATTCGAGCGCGTTGGCGAGCGGGGAGGTGTGACATTTGAATCAGACCGGAGCTGCGTGAAAGGTTGAGGACTAGCGCGATACCTTGGGGGTGGCGTCGCTGGGGTGGTGCTCCTACTAGTTTGAAAACTAGAGTTGCTGTAGTCGAAGGTGCCGGTTCGAATCGGGGTTGGAGCGAGCGGTGTAGTTCCTCTCCGAGAGTCTACACTTGAGCGGGGGGAGCTCGGTGCGGAAGACCAGCTCCCGGCCTCACCAGCTGGCCCTCTCGAACGGGGCATGTTACTGTCCATTCCTGTTTTCTTCGCAGTCGCGTCCTGTCCCAAATCTTCATAGTCTCGTCGAGGTACAGTATCCATCTGTTTGCGCTTTTCGTATTCGGACCATTGCGCCTGGGTCCTCGATGATTTCCGTTCCTCGTAAGCTTTCCATCTCGCTTGCCAAAGCAGGCGGTCTCGTTCCTTTTGTTGCAAGTCTGATTGTTCGCGGGGAGAAGTTGGTGTCGAGCTTAACGGGGAAGGAACAGGGGAGAAAGCTCTGAGAGGTGGTGTAGTGGGAGGGGCACTGGGTGGCCTTGTGTGTTGTTGGTATATCTGCGCCCTTAGCGTCGCCATGGTCGGCAAGAATGGGAGGGAAGGAGGAGAATATTGAGCTGAGAGTACGCCAGGTTGAACTGTGCAAGTGTTGCTTTGGTGACAGACAGTGCCAGTTGATGCCACTGATTTTTGGGGGTTAATGCTCTGGGACGATAAATGTCGCGCTGAACTTTTTTGTCTCGCTGACGTCGTATATTGCAACTACCAGACCGCCCCCTGGCTGACTGCACGCAGCACTTGAAGAGTCAGTATAGGAGAACCGGTAGGTGCCGGGAAGTCCCCTCGAGCGATTGGGACGCTGACGGTGGGTGCGGTGAGTAGCTTTGGGGGCCGGGGGAAGGGAGGGAATACACTGAGAGCGAGATTTGAGTTGTAACATCCCTTTTCTTTAGGCATGGACTGAAGCAAGGGTCAGCGCGTGTAATCCCCATAAAGGCCGTAAACGCCGCAAACAGCGATATGGCACGCCCCTTCCGGTCTGCCTCATTCTCTTCAATACCACACGAAGCCATGCACCGTCTGCACAGCCTATGTACACATCCACCGTTTTGAGGCCTAAACGCCTGGGGTTTGATTGCTCTTGGTCTTTCTGACCACTAGAGTACCCCTCTTGCTAGTAGACGCTCTCGGATATCTCTCGGATGGCCACCCTGGAGACGTGGATGCTGAAATTTGGTTTCCCCCGCTTCCGCAGAAATGGGGCATCATAGAGGTGGATATTCCCAAGACACCCCATGATGCTTGAGAAATTGGACCCTACAGTGAGAGTGGAATTCTGCTAACGTCGAAAGCTGGGATATCCGCGGGTCTGGGCTCGTCTGTACCCGAGCACTGTCATTCAGCTTCTTCCCAAGGGTACAGCTCAGTTACAAGCGCTTCTGTGGGCTGTTCCTGTGACATTTTAGGCTTCTTAACTTGTAGTTCTCCTAGAGAAGGCCACGCATTTACCTCGTGCAGATGGTCCCGCGTTAAGCAAGTCGCTCTATCTAATGTGCAATCCATCGCAGGATGTCAGATGATTGGTCATCGATTTTATGTATCTGTATTTGCTAACCGATAAGATGAATATCCTTCACCCCGTTTGCTTCCCGAGAAAATTAAGGCGCAGTCTTATCTACCATCATTTCATGTGGTGCATCGTCTTGTTCAGATGTGTTGGTCCCGTCATGCGAGACCACCGCCCATTACCCTTCACGTATCGTCGATGTAATTAAGACTACACCTTCTTCTCCTCTTCCGGAGAAGGTTCTCCCGGCTCCGCCAAGTTTCGACTCGGTGCTTGATAGGTTTTCTAAGATGCAGAAGGGAATAATTAGGTCGAAGGCAAGCCCGTGAACTTAAACAACCAGCCACTTTCTGGTTGGAGAGTAGCTACCGTATCGAACTATGTTCGTTCGGTCAACAAGTGCGATGAACAGCTGACTCTTGAGCTCCGAAAATCCATCTCCATTTATAGCACTTCGAACTTCCTACGTACCGTCATACAGCGTTTCGCTAACTGCCTCGATTCCGTTGGTTCCGCAATTCCTTGTTCTGGCACAAATCTTCATGAATAGCCGGAGAACGTTCCACGATCATGTCGCAATATGGTCTAGGAGATTATCACGATACAATCGGAACCAAAGCCGGCAGACCCATTCTCCTTCGCCCCATTCCAAGAATGGTGTTTAATAAACCGCGTACACCTGAAGTGGTATATTACGCCGAAGAAGTACTCCCTAGCGTGTGGAAGTGCGCGGTAAGGAAGGTATCTCGCCCGCGCAAGGCGTCTTCCTCCAGATTGTTGGAAGAGGAGGTCTATTGTCAATAGGATGGTTGCTTCAATCAATAGCGACCGTCAGCTCCCCTGATCTTCTCCATCGCCGGAATCTCTTGCCAAAGTGGGATAACAGTTCCTCCAGAGAAAGATACGCTGCCAGCCACTAGTTTTCTGATGGAAAGCTTGTCGACTTCGAGCGACGAGGTTACTGGGATAGCGCCCAAGCGACTTGGCATCGAGCTATTCTTTGCAAGCTTCTGTCCCTGATTAAACCACATAATGTGATATTTACACGCCCTCTACGGGGAGATTTGGAAGATAGATGTCCGATGGAGCACATTCTAGTCAGCGCGGGCGGTTTTGCGGATCCCGCCGTTCTCGATATATAAAGACGAGCGCACTTCAGACGCCATGAGGCAATTTTTCCCCTTCCCTCTGATTGCAACCTCCTTCTGCGTCGAAACCTATCTCACCATTTGGTTTGGCGTCAATTCCTAGAGCTCAACTTACGGCGCAAGAGTCTATATGCAATCACCAGCTGGCACTTGAAGGGTGATGATGGCTCAGGGGGCCTTAATGATAATGGCTTGGCGCTTGGAGAGATTAGATTCAAGTGTGTCCTGAACCAGAGTCCTGAAGCTTCTAGATCACCCAGTTTGGCAAGACGGGGTTTCATTGCCAGCGGTGCATTGCTCGTCCAATATCTAACGCTCACCACTTTATGCGTGGATAATGCGTTCATCGCCTATATAGGCACTCATGGAGTCGAGCAGACTACAACATGCTCATGTCTATTTGATTGAGGTGTTGGGCCATACACTTCACACCTACAGGGATTATGATGGTGGCTCGGTGGAGGTGTTTGTTGACAGTCGAAAAAGGGAACCGCGGGAGATGTTGGTACCTTGTTGCCAGGTTGAGCTTCTCGCCAAGCCCGGACTTCCCGTTGTCCAGTCCATTCGCTGATCGACTTTTCTTCTCCATCTCTCCTTCCTCCCATCTCCCACCTCCTCCTCTTCCTCCTCCTCGCCACCCTTCCCGTTCTCTACGAACCCACATTCTTTAAGCAGCTCACCATGAAGTCTGTCCTTGCTCTCTCTGCACTCCTTTTCGCGCGAGTGGTCTTTGCGCAGGACTCCCTTTCTTCCGTCTCGACTCCCTCTGGTTCCCCCACCGAGAGCTCCGTATCTGTCACGACCACAGATAGCGCCAACTTCGCATCTTCAACCTCGGAGAGTCTCAGCGCAAGCATCACTGGCTCATCTTCATCGGCCACGCAAGTACGCCAGTTTTTTCTCGTTGTGATGTGGTGACGTGAAATTGACACAGGACGCCCTTTGTGATCCTTTTTTTCCAGACTGGTTCCGCCAAAGCCAAGGGTACTTCATCTACCGCTGCTGCCGCTGCCACTGGAGCGTCGTACAAAATCCCATCGGGCATTTCGTCGAACTGCAGCAAGTTCTTGCAGGCCCTCGACGAAGACTCCACGTTCGCGACCTGCACCAAGTCCCTCCTGAAGGCGACCAGCAACTTCAGCCCCGGTTCGAGTGCCGATCAAAACCAGGACACCCTCATCTCGACGCTCAATACGTTGTGCTCCGCTCAGGGATGCTCCGACACGTACGTCAGGACCCAATTGACCAACTTCGCCGCCGCCTGCCCAGCCGAACTTGATCCCTCGACCGGAAACAAGGCTGTGAGGGACGCCTACGACATTCTTTACATCATGCAGCCCTTCCAAGATTCTATCTGCACCAAGGACAATGGTACTTACTGCGTCCTTAAGACCCCGTCCAAGTCTTCGACTTCGAGCTCCTCTTCCAACGATAACACCGGTGCTAATATCAATGTTGTCGACAACGCAACCGACGCGGACACCGTTAACGATGCTATCGACGAATTCTACTCCAAGGGTGTCGACTCGCTTACCCGCAGGAAGCGCGCCGAACAGACCGTCTACGCCCCGGACACCGAGACCTACCGTGACAGCGGCGTCATGTACCTGTACACCCTTCCCTCTCTCAGCGCCGACTCTCTCTGCACCACCTGCACCCAAAAGGTCCTCGCTGCCTATGCCAGCTGGGAAGCTACTGTTCCCTACGCTGCAGGTCTCTCCAACAGCCCCATGCTCGGTGGCCAGGGTGACCTCTGGACCCAGACCAAGAAGAAGTGCGGTGATTCGTTCATGAATGTAGTCACGTCGTCTGTCGGCACTGCAAACGCCGAGAAGGTCAACGCAGGTACCCAAGTTGGCGTTAGCGGCGCGGTCGCTGGTGTCTTCGCTGTCGCTATGGGCTTCTTCGTTGCTCTCTAAAGGACCAACGCTGTCGTTTCCTCGGCCCGAGGTTACGCCGTGTTTGGTCTCATGTCGTGTTCCCGTTTGTGCATAGTACAAGTCGCTGGTGCCTTACATCCTCCTGCATTTGGATCTTCCTTCCTGCATGATAGCATTGAGTGTTCTTATTCATTATATCGTCTCAGTCCTGTTCGAATTCTCTATCACTCTTTTCTTGCCCTTTAGTATACCCATTCCCATTTAAAACAGCTGTTGATTTTTCCTTTGCTCTTCCTGTGGATTAGCTGTTTTAACTCGTTTCTCCATTTGCCAACAATGGAATCCTTTCGCTGTGCAGCTCCGGAGCGTTGTGATCAATTCACAAGCCACGACTCAACACGCCACCGGCTGGGCGAGTCGCGGTTCATCATTGTGTCCTTTGTCTCGATTCAACACAGTTTCGTATGTTTGTTGGTCCAGTGGACCTTCTAGGAGCAGGGTAGACGTCTTGAGCGCTGAATCCAACCCTCGCTGAACCCGAGCCTTCGAGAGCATGGGATCACCGCATCGGTTAGTGTTCCTGATGTATCATACCCGATTGGAATGGACCTGTTCGCAGGACGCTGCGACATTGCCTGTAACGAAAGAAACGCGGGATCTCATCAAAGGGCTCATGGCCATTTGCTCCCTGATGATCTGACGAGCAGACAGGCGAAGGAGCCGAATAAGCCCATCAATATGCAGGGCGAGGGGACTAGGTTTATGACAACCTTGAATGGTTCCTTCTCCCACGGCTTAAAGTCCTCCACGTACTTCTTAGTTCTCCTCGTCTTGTCATCTCAAACCATCGCAGCCTGGGTCTCTAGCTAGACGAGACGAGTTATTTCTACCGCTTCCTTTGGTGCACTATGGTCCAACTCGGCTCGAGATCAAACGCATTTAGGATTTGATCGACGTTCTGGACCGTTCGATCGAAGGATGACGTCCCGCCGTTTGCACTTTCGCGTGAAACATTTCCGTTTGTTTACTCATGTGCACATGATTTTGAGTCTTGTAAACAAAACCATAGACCATCGCCCACCTCCGCCATCGTTTGTGGGGGTTCCAATAATTGTGTGCATATAAAGGGACTCCCTTTCTGTTTTTGCTCTTCCTTTATCCCCTCCCCATTCGCCCTTTGTCTCTGGCAACATGTCTCGTCCAAAAAGCTTCCATACCAAGACCTGGCCACTGCACCCGAAATGGCAATCCAGACTGTCTACCCCTCTTTCAAATCCCTCAAGGCTACCCTCAGCTCTCATACGGAGGCTGCAGAGCTCGAGACGTTTTGCCGCTCTGATTCTAAGGGAAAGGTCACTATTCGACGGCTCGTAACAATGCTGACACTGTCATATTATCCAAGATCTTCACCACTCGTGCTACCCAGTCCCAGTAACTTCAGCACCAGTCCACCATGGATTTCTTCAGTCTGCTGCACCCAAAGATATTTCGAACTGCTCGCATCTCAAAGGGCAACGGTGCTCTGTCGGAACCCCCTTGGGACGCGCACGGGTATTGGCCAAGTAGGGCGGAGGGCAGCAGAGGGCTTGCAAAGAGTGGCCCAGGGGCTAGGACTCGCAATGGGACTGGCACCTGGCGCTCCAACGGTACTTGCCATCGCCTCACGCACTTGGAGAAAGGACACGGCTCCTCAAACCAAATGAGCCATGACGTCTACTGCAGGAAGGGAGAAGTCTTGTTTATTTCCCTGCCAGACTCCCTTCACGGACCCTCTCCAACACGTCCCGCCAACCTCGACTCAACGCCAGTTTCGATCTGGTCCAACCGCTCAATACCAATCCGCTACCCCATCCAGACCATGCTGCGCCCATTTTTTGAGGCCGTACCCATGCTTTTCCGTCTTTCGAATTAAGAGTCTCTTCCACTGTAGAGGTAACCCTTCATCAACCACTCGCTTCAAGAGTAAGTGGAAGGTCATGAACGGAAGACTATTCACAAAGGAGAGGAATGTATCGATCCTAACGCGTCTGAAAATATGAAAGAGTTAAGCACTGGATGCAACAACGGGTTCTTCTCGGACTCCTTCCTGCTACACCGACGCTGGGGCCCACCCAAGGGACCTAAATATCCGGTATTTCACTGCTTTCACGCATCGAAACGCTTAATTTTCACAACACCGATCCTCACCCTTCACTCGATACCATCTCGGAGTTGTCCCCCGTCTCCACGAGCCAAGGCCGCAGCGGAACCTAAACTGCACATCAAGTCCCCCAACCTCTTAGCTCAAACGTGACGGACTTCGAGATTTTCTGCATCGCATCAAATTTCGCTCCCTCGGGTCCAAGCAAAACCTTCGAAGACTTGAGCAACGCCAAGCCTGATGCTGCTACGCGCAGCCGAGAGTTGCGGAGGGACTCGTGAGCATTGACAGACCGTATATTTTGTGTAACTGGCGCGCCGCTCAACATCAAACTTCTTTTGATCACGAGACCCTCGCTTGAAATCTATTCCACCTTTTCCTTGTCGTTTGCTACTGCGTCCGCTCATACTCCTTCCCCCCCTCCCCTGCTCTGTACCTTCTTCTTCTCGCCTGCTTCCTTGACTCGAAATCGCTCCCCGGATCCCTTCACCGTCGCCATAATCGTCGTCCCTCACGTTTCCTTTACCACTCTGACTTCCGCCACTCGCAATTTTCCATAGTGCTCTAGCCCATATGACAAGCCTTCGATTGCCCGAGCCTCATAACGTGAAACCCCGGCGATGGTTAATTGGGACCACATCTCTATCCGTGTGTTAGGAGTTAAAGTCGATGTATGAGACGCCTGCTCAGATACTGTACTAAATATGGCTATTTGTGTGACACGAGGCTCATCCAATCGTACAGAAAGCCTGGATAGAAGTTGTACCGCGATGCTTTTATTCGATGACACGTTTATTTCATGATGGGTCTGAGCCAAAAATCGTAGCTAACAGATATGACAATCATACGTCACGTCCTTACTGGCTATCACTCCGAATCCAAGACCCTATTAAGGAAAGCTGACATTGTTGCGAACACATCTTTGAATTCCTTGAGGTTCTCCTCATTTTCCAGGTTTCCACGAGCGGCAGCCCATCCATGGTGCATCGTATCGTATCGCTTCCGTTCGTTCTTGGCCGCGAAAGGCTTAGATTCCAAAGCCTTCATGAATGCATCACACTAGAGACCAAGTTTTAACGTCAGCTAAAATCATTCGACGATATGATGGACTGCACAGACCTTCTCTTTGTCTTCATCCTTGGAGTCGTACATCGCGAACGGAACCGCAACGCCTTCAGCATCCTGCGGATCGACTGCCCTGGGAGGACAAGGCAGGTATTAATGGTTGTTGGAGACAGGAAGTCAGACAAAAACAGACCCTGGATGAATAACGACCGTAGCGTCTACTACATCTGGATCCGTCCCCGTAAGTGTAGCTACCTTTCCGCCTAAGGGGGAACAACCAAGGGTAGGAGATTAACTTATCCCTCCTGCATCGCTTAATGACTCGACTCACCCCAGCAAAATCCTACGAGGGCAACCTTCTTTGCTCCCGCCGCCTTCAGAGAGCTAGCAACTGTGGCAACCTCCTCCAAATACTTAATAGGGTTGGCCTTGTCTGCGCGAAATTGCTGCATGCGCTCTTTATCCTCGGGTGATGCATCGGGCTTCATCCAGGCAAGGTCGAAATAGCTGCCCCGAAGAAAGTCTGGGACAACAACGCGAGCGTTGACCGACTGAGCAAGAATATCTGCGCCTTGCAGGCCTTGCGTTGAATATCTTCCGGTGAGATGGAAGATTAGGCAAGTCCCTCGATATGAGGGTGATCGCGGTCCTACTCACCCCAACACATCGTACACGACTAAGATGGCCTTTGGATCCGCGGGTTAGTGTTGCTTGCAACAAACGATCGAACTGACTCCTTACCCTTCCTGTATCCTTGGGATCGGGTCCAGTGATGTAGGCTTTCTCCAATCCGCCATAAGGTGAATAGTCGCCTTTCTTCTCGTAGCCTTGAATTATGACAGGAGGGATACTGTTCGAGAAAGGGGAACGAACGGGTCATCCAGCGGCTACTATTATAGGAGTGGGCGGGACGCGTACGAGCAGCAGGCTGAACTCGTCATGATGGCCGTGTGTTGATGTGTTCGAAGGGAGGGATGGTTTATCTCCCTATAGCCATGATGACCCGTATTTATAGCATCGATGCCGCTGGGCCTCGGTCGCGCCTCGGGCTTCGGTCAGCTACTGTGGCCTCGCCTCGGTGACCGGCGAGGTGATTCAACCATCGCAGCCGTCTCCCGACCCCCCCAAACGGGGCCGCGAATCTACGGCCGGCTCCCACAGGTGGAGGTTAGTTGGATGGAGGTTCTAAATATGGAGCTCCTGAGCGTTGTGTTCTACATGTTCTACGCTTCTCATCGGCATCTGCGGACCGACCCAAGCTCGGAAATCTTGCGACTGGCCACCTCAAGCGTATCGGCTGTCCAAACCGCATAACCATTAAAACTTCAATTAAAACGTCAAGGCAAGCCTGATGATTTGCGAAATTGGCAAATACTCAAAGCCATGAGGTGTAACAATATTGGCTGAGGTAACGCGTGTGATGTAATACGGACGGCGGCCGAGATTTCCAAAAACGGATCCTCTGCCGTCAGTCCCAGTATTTGTAATACATCCCGGTTGGGACATATAATTTAAGGGATGATGGACTTCGCCGTTTACATTGGCATTGGGCTTGACCTCATGCTTGAGGTGAAGACTCATAACACAGGAAAGAAGTATATATCTACTTTATTTGTTAAGCGTTCGTGTCCCACCACTACTTCGAGTCAAATATCTTGTCGATAAAAGTAGCAATACGACCATAGACGTCCTGGAACTCCTTGAGGTTCTGCTCGTCGTTCAAATTCCCTCGGGCAGCAGCCCACCCATGATGCATTGTCTCATAGCGCTTTCGATCGTTCTTCTCTGCGAATGGCTTGGATTCGAGGGTCTTCATAAATGCATCACACTGATGTAGTGATTAGAGTTAGTCTCAGTCTTAGACTCGGGAATGGTCGTTTAGCAACTTGCCGCTTCTTTGTCCTCGTCCTTTGAGTCGTAAAGCGCGAAGGGGACTGCTACGACCTTGGCATCATTGGGATCTACCATCCTGAAAACGAAGTTACATGCGTCAAAGTCTTGCTCGAGATGGGTAATAGAGAAGCATGAACCAACCCTGGATGGACGGCGACAACTGCACTGATACCGCTTGCCTCGGTTGCAGCGAGCGTCGCTAGCTTCCCGCCTAAGAAAGAGGGCATCTACGTGAGATTCACTGTATTTGCATCCCTCGGGTAGCCTTACCCCAACAAAATCCTACCAAGCCAATCTTTTTGGCGCCACCGTCTCTCAGGGTATCAACGACAGAAGCCATTGGTTCCAGATAAGTAAGGGGGTTTCCGCGCTCCGCATACCATCTCTGCCACCTCTGCAGCTTCTCTGGTGTATCAGGTGGAATCCAAGAATGGTCGGCGAAATCGCCTTGGAGCAGATCTGGCACGATAACTTGGGCATTGGCGGAGGATGCGAGAATGTCTGCGCCTTGAATGGCTTGTGATGAATATCTATTCGAAGGCCGTCAGATATTTGGCTGGTACCACGAGCAACCATACTCATTACCCAATTACATCGTATACGATTACAATTGCCTGTGCACGCAATCATGTCACTAAACGATCTGGTGACTTGAGACACTTGTTCACTCACCCTCCCAGTTTCCTTCGGGCCAGTCACATAAGCTTTCTCCAAATTTCCAAGGGGAATAAATTCGCCTTTCTTCTCGTATCCTTCACTTACGACCGGTGGAATTCTACGTGCAGGAACGCCAAAGGCGTAGAATCAGACGGAACTCATGATCGTGAAGGGGTCGGAATTTCTCACGAGCAGCAAGCTTCACTTGACATGGAGGCGTTAGAGAGGTTATAAGAGCTTTAGGTGATGGGGATTATTCTTTGGGAGGCACAGATGTTCCAGGATTTATAGGATTTGGTGAAATAGTTGCTCCCTAGTGAGCGACCAAGCTCAATGGGACTAATCTAGCTCAGTACAGCCGACCCCACCCTTCAGGAAGTCATCTCGGCCGTCTTTCAGTACTTTTATGACGCGTCGTGGGTCTAAAATAGACCAACCTCATGACATCGGTGGAGGGTAACTATCTGAGGCTCTTGCCAAATCTGGAAGTCTTGCTTGGAACGGGACCCGAAAATCAGAGGCATTACGCGAAAAAGGTGGTTCGGCTGCCGAGACATGATCATTACAGCCGAACGAACCGCGTGAGGCTGGGACCGTGGACGTCGGGGCGTGGGCTCTGGTGCTTCGGGGCGCATGTGCTTTATGGAAGTTCGCCGTAGCGGCGAGGTTCAGCCGTTGGAAATTTCTCTCCTCACCCCCAGGCAATCATGGAGGCATTCGCACTACTGTCTCGAGGAGGGGCTCGATTCAACAAAGATCGTTTTAGGGATCAAGTCAGGCTATTTGAGGTGAGATTCTTCCTGCTCGTCCCCGAACCCCCGGTCAATTCGTCCGTTATGATAGACAACGGGCGAGGCTTCCACCTCATCAGATACCGGCATAGGTGCAGCAAGTCTGCCAACCGAACTCGATTTCTTTAAGTACGCTTCCGGATCTGATACAAAGCCGAGGTCCACCAAATCAAAGGGGAAATTACCGGCAGCTGCGACTAGCCCCCTCCTAGGCAGCTCAATGTTGCTGGAGGATGCCATGTCTGTTGATGAAGAAGGTTCTTCAGGTGACGAGTCTAGTACGTCATGCAGCAAGCGTCTCATATACACCGAGTTTTCTGACGAGGGACTAACTGAACGGTGATATCTAAGGACCGAAAAGAGGAAGGTCAATACATCGAATCGCAGCCACGGGTTCCCGTATCCCAGAACCAGCTGGGGACTTTGAAATCTTGAGCCAGAGATATGGTCTCTCGCAGTTACTTTTGGACAACTTGGCGTCAAACGAGCTCTCCCATCCAACGGCGATTCAGTGCCAAGCGGTCCCTATCCTCCTCGAAGTACGTTTCTTCGTCACAAAACTAGGGCAACTAACTGACAAGCTACTTTAAACTTAGAAACGGGATCTCGCTGGGATTTCGCCAACTGGCACTGGCAAGACACTCGCCTACGTCTTGCCCATGTTCGCTCTGTTGGGCTCGCCGCTGACGTCCAAAGATCGACCGGAAGCCCAACAGGGCACAAAAGAGCATGGACCTCGCGCTCTGATTGTGTGTCCTACTCGCGAACTAGCTGGTCAGATATACAACGAATGCATGAAACTTGCACAAGGCAGAAAATGGAATATTCTTCTATTCAGCAAAGGTGCTAGCTCCAGCGAGCAGAAGAAGGCTATGGGGAAAGTTGGTATGCCGCTCAGTCCTTGGACTAACTGTTTCATCGTTGAAATCATTGTCCCTCGGCTGTTACTAGACATTGTCATCGGAACACCTTTACGTATACTGGCCGCCATACGAGAGGAAGCAATTCGGCTAGATAAGTGAGTTAATTTATGGTGGACATCTCTGTTCGAGCAAACTCAAGTTCGTGGGCGTATCTCCAGCGTCCGATACCTTGTTTTAGACGAAGCGGACAACCTTCTGGACACTGACTTTGGCAAGCAAACTGAGGAAGTTCTAGAGTCTTGCACACACCCGGACTTGCAGAAGTGCATATTCAGCGCCACATTACCCCAGGTTGCTGAAAGGGTAGCGAAGAGAGTTCTGGTGGATCCTGTTCGCGTGGTTGTTGGAGTCAAGTCTGTCCCACCGACTATACTTGGCCTGATGTTCAACTACTAACCCAAGTTGCACAAAAGGGACTCGGCCTCCCTTAACGTCGCTCAGACTCTAACATATTGTGGAACAGAAGTCGGCAAGCTTTTTGCGCTCCGCCAGCTCTTGGCCACCAGCCCACCACTCCCCATGCTCATCTTCGTGCAGTCGAAGGAACGAGCCAAGCAGCTCTATCAAGAATTGCTGTATGACAACCTAACAGTAGATCAACTACATTCAGATATGACCAGCAAACAGAGAATAGAGAGTGTGGCCCGGATGCGTAGGGGTGAAACCTGGGTCATGGTTTGCACGGAGGTCATGGCGAGAGGCATGGATTTCGGGGGAATTAAAGGGGTGGTCAATTATGATTTTCCAACTACGGTCCAGGGTTATGTGCATCGAATCGGTAAGGCAAATCACCCATTCTAACTGATATTCTAACCGTTCATTTGGTGTGGTAGGTCGTACTGGCAGAGCAGGACGTACTGGTGTGGCCGTAACTTACTTCACGGATGCGGACGTACCGTTCCTTCGGCCAATTGCCCAGATGATCAACCAAACTCATGTACAGCAACTTGCTTTTGCCTCCGCTGGCTCTACGCTCAACATCGACGAAGCCACGCGAGAGGTAATTGCCAGCGTTGCCCCGAAGCCAGAGGCGCAGATACCCGAGTGGACGTTGAAGCTGAATAAGGCGAGAAAGATGAAGAGCGACGAGAAGCGTAGGAGGAAGGTCAAGAGGGATAGCGTTACGAAGGTTGCTGGCGGATTGGTCGGACGGAGGGACGCGTTAAGGAGAAGACATGGGGGAAAGAAAGAAAAGAAACTGAGCCCAAGAGGTGGTAGGAATGGGGCTCGAACGAGCTCGAGTGCAATTGACGCCTCTGGAGATGATGGGGAATGGTCTGGCTTATCATGAACGCGCTGTTTGAAAACGAACATCCTGTCGAGGCACATCTAGGCATTGCTTTCTATGTACGCTATGTACTCACAAGTGGTATCTATGAGTGTCCTGTAGCACTTGAACTGAGTGGATGCGGAAAACAAAAGAGAGTTGGTAATAAATCGGGAGACAGGTATTGAGTAGGAGATGGTGTTATTCGAAGAGGTGTACATAGCGCATAAATCAAACCGAGATCCGAACGATGCGTGCAGTGCGATCTATGATGCTGCTGCGAGGGTAGTTGATTTCGTCCACAGTTGTTTGAGTTGCTGTAGCACGAGATGTCAATAGCGTCGCAGGCTTGGAGAGCATGGCGACTTACTTCAAGGAAAACGAAGAGAAGGACAGTATTGGGACCTAGCCGAACGAAAGCCGGAGTCCATCCTTTGAACAGGAACATAGGACCCTCGTTGCGCAAGGACGTCCTCATCATATCCGTAATGGAACCAGTCTGATTGACATATCAGAATTCGTCACTATTTGAAACTTTAAAAGCCAAGCATACCTTGCGAGCCATTATGCGAGATTTGATGACGTCGGCAGGGGAGCAAATTGCTGCACGGAGTTCTCAGTGTGTGCATGAATGTAACGCTCTTGAAGAAACGTACTGGTGGCAATAAACCCTGCGATGCCGCTTGAAACGGCATGTAGCAGAAGTCCATCTTGCATCCGTAATTCTGAGTGATGAGTAGTCAAGAAGAAGTTTTTACAAACATCGTAGCTACGAGGAAGCGGGTGTTAGAGTAAAGCACAAGCAAAATAAGGGATGGCCTCACGTCGCCATTTGGGAAGATGTCATGAGCACGGCACGGATCTATTTTGCCAGAATTAGCGGGTCTAAAACGCCACGAATGAGGACGTACTTGCCGTGTTCGGCATCCAGCCTCGCATTAGTGCCAGGGCGCCTTCTCCCTGTACAATCTTCCAGACACCGTCCAGGGCATGGCGATATCCGCGCTGTGCTTCCGGCGGCCGAAGTCCATCGGTGGTCATTCGTACTAGTACAATGTCGGCAGGATTTCCGGCAATTCCCCCAAGACCCCCAGCAACAGCCCCGGAAATAATGAGCTGTGATGTGGTTGGTTTACGGCCTGACGTGCCGATGCAATTCAGGAGCCCGCTGTCAATCGTCTATCACGTAAGACGGACGTTCGGTGGCCGACATACCATTCGTTAGACGATCTTTAATGGCTTCATAAGAGCCGATTCTGACCATGGAGTATGTTAGCTAGAAAGGAATTGAGGATCTCGGTTAATTCGGCACAACAAACTCAATCAATCCAACCAACCTGGCGTAACAGGGATGCAGTCAAACCTTGGTAGATAGATCGTATCCCGTCGGAGCTGATGGACGTTCCTAATGTTCTGAGCATGCCGGGTCTTGGACCTTCGCTTTTGTTCGTTTGCATCCTACTGTTGGGAAAGATATTTGAGCCTCTCTATCTCCTCGGCCGAAAATGACCTCGCATTGTACGAACACCTTTGCAAGATCCAGGGGGTGGGTACACGCGGCGGCCACTATCGTAAAATAAAGAGGATCAGCTCCATACGTAGGCTGACGAGAGAAAACTCACTGGAGGCAGCGACTCCTGCAGATGGAAGGCAAATGTTTACTCAACGCTCCAATCCTTTTCCATGACGTCGTATACTTACCTCCAAACCTACATTAGGGGAAGAAATGTTAGATGAATCGATTAATTTATGAGCCTGTACTAACCAGAATGGAGGTTTCTTGTTGGGCATGTTGAAAGAATTGCCGTGGTCGCAGGACGTCCAAATTTCTCTCGGTCGCAAGTTCACCGCGCCGTGGATCTGGCATGCTTGGTCTTGTTTGCCTTCTGTACGTCAGCAACATCCAACAATTCCAATTCCACCCGATACTCTCTCGCACGGCAGAGCAGATTGCCGACAATGCTCTCAAGGTCTCAGGCAGCATCAAGGCATGTCCTTGTAGCGTCCCCGAGAGGCTCACTTAGGGCCATACGGGTGCGGCAAGCTAGGGTGAGCCAGTCTTTCTGAGCCAACCCATTCTGCTTGTCGCACGGCTTGCTGACCTCGAAAAACTCCCAACAGCAACTAGCCACAGATTCGAGCGCTGCTGTAAACC
>KN823019.1:43966-87641 GCA_000827465.1 Tulasnella calospora MUT 4182 | reverse complement strand
AGGTAAAATGAAGGCTTACCGGATTGTCCATTGATAGTGTACCAACGACAACTTCCTCGCCTTCATTTGCCTCGCCTTCGAGTTCCAGAAAGCCTTGAAGCTCGATTAGGACGACCTCGTCGGAGCCTAATCTGGCGAGTTGCGGTGGGAGGTCCTCCGTCGTTTTATTAGTTGGGAATTTTAGTGGGATGATCATTGCGAGAGGTCCGGAAATAAAAGGGCGCGAAACGGAGCGCGTGCGGTGGTGGAAAACAAACGCGTTGGAGGACAAACCCGGACAAATGTAGCAACCGACCGACGGCAATCGACTCCGAGCTCGGGATTCGGAAAGAAGCTTTTGTTGCTTGGGAAGGGAACATTTTTCCTAAGGGATTCCGAGGGAGTATTGTGGCTTATAGTAGCGTGGTGCATTAAAGTCTCGAGAGGTCGAGGTGCGTGTAATCCGCCGGTTCCCGGCCATATGGGTGGGTATGTGTAGCCTGGAAGCACGCATAGCCTAACGTTCCTCGGTTGTTCTCGAATGTTGTTGATGTGTCGTTAGCATCGCCATAACGGACCGAAGGTTGCCATACATGCATTGCGACCGGGCGAGGTTACAGTATGAAGGAGACTTGCTAAAAGGCTAACGCCACGCTGGATGAATTGAAAAGCTTACCATGCCAATCAACTTTTGCGTTATCTTATCAGATGTTCTCGCTATACCGTTCAATAAATGACACTGCCAGGAGTCGAACGAGCCTCGAGGGCCGCAGGTGGACGCCGTCGGGTTGTGGTGCGTCACTTTGTTATGGCCCTGAGGCCGGAGAGTCTTATCTCTGAGGGCTGCGCATTTATCCCGAGCATATGGTCTTTGGAGAGGGAGTTGTCGGGAGATGGTGTTCCGCACGGGAGCGCACACGAGTGATGGTTAAGCTTGTGGGTAGAAGACCGGCGTCTTAACGTGTGGCTACGATGGGCAAGAGAGATTATCTCGGGAATAGGAGGATATTTCATACACTAGTGGGTGATTTTAGAGAGCTGGGTGGTTGATCCAGTGACTTGGGGGCGAGAGGAATACGCCGAGGTATAAACGGGGCCGTTGCAGCGGGAAAAAGATCTGGGTGACAGATTTTCTGAGGTGGACCCTGAGTGTTGTAGTTACCGAATTCGGCAAAGGGTAGAAATTGAATTGCGTGTGAGACTGAATTGGAGACTCCGTTCCTGGGGACACACTCTCGCATGCTCGACATTTCACCGGCAACGTCCATCAACCCAACATAAAGTAGTTCTTCCTCCCCAAGCCCCCACCCTCGCGACATCCAAATCTCCCCCCCTCTCTGCACCATTTCCCCTCACCTCATCGTCGTCCCCGACAGTCTCGACGCTCTGTCTGGTCATCGTTCGCTCGCTTGGCCCCCCCTAAAGTTCCCGGTCGTCGGCCATGTGAGTACAATTCGCTTCCCTCGCCTCGATCGCAGTCCAATCTCTGATCCCCCTCTCCTCTCCCCCGCACTCGACGCAATGGCCAGCGATCTACTCGCTCTCTCCACCCCTCGTCCTCATCCTCCTCCTCAACATATATCAACCTGGCATATAGAATACTTTAACATACAGACCAAATGAATGCTCGCTATGAGTCGGAGCATTTCTACATGTCTCAGCAGACCCTGATGATGGGGCTCGCTGTGAGTGCCCTACATCGACCCCCCGAATTGACAAACAGTCCAGGCACTGACCCACGCGACGCATCACGCGATCTAGGCTGGAGGTGGCATCGGTGACATCCCTTCCATGTCCCAATCCTACCGCCGCGCCGTCCTCAAGAACCCCCCAAAAGGCGAATACCTCCTCATCGTCCAACCCCCGCAAAAGCAGGGCACAGCCTGGCACTACGGAGGTCGCGTCATCCCAAACCCGCACGCCATCCCGCAATCACCTGGTTCCTCGGATTCTACCAAGGAGTTCAAAGAATACCAGATTTGGAGGAAATGGGAGGATTGCTTGGATTTGCAAAAGACCGTGGAGAGGGAGTTCAGTTATTGGTCTAGCAGGAGACGCAAGATTGCGCTGCAGAATATGAATGCGCAGATGAACGCTGCTCCGGCTCCTGGCGCATCCAAGGCCAATAGCAGCTCGTCTCATGGCAGCGCAGCGTCCCATGGGGCTGGTCGTCCGTCGTCCCCAGTCGGAATCAACGCTGGAGCGAATTCCTTTTACACTCAACCCTCCAAAGCCGCCTCATTCGACTCTTTACCCTCCGGTCCAGAACCGCTCTCGATGGCGTTGGACGTCCACACCCTCATCCCAAAACTCTCCAAAAAAGCCGCCCTGTTCGGTCGTCCCAGCCCTCAGCTGTTGCAACAACGCGCGGAGGATTTCAGGTCGTTCATCGACGCGCTTTTCCAAATCAACACTCCGGTTATGGAGGACGTTAGGCAGGCGAGGGAAATCAGGGACTGGTTCGGGTATTGGAAGAGGGACAAGGAGGCTGCGAAGAAGTCGGGACCGTCAACGGCGGTGTCGGCTCCTCCGTCCACGACCCCTTCGGCCATGTCCACGCCGACGATTCACCCCCCGAGCCCTTTGCTGGTGAATTCGTCGCCCTCGGTGGATAAACAGGCCCTGGACCTGCCGGCGCAGACTCCAGCTGCCGAAAAGACCACGTCCCTCTCCATACCTAAAGTCGACAACCGCGCGTCTTTAGGGACCTCGGCCTCTTCGGAATCGAGCTCGTCGTCGTCCTTGATCGGAGGTCATGGCGACGCTTCAGCCGAATCTGAGGACGAAGAGGAGTTGCTCGACACTTTCCCCTCGACGCCTTCCGCATCATCCTCCTCTAACAACCCGTCCGGTTTCACGCCCATCATCCGTACCAACAACGATTCCGTCTCCAACCTGAGCACCCGAAGCATCGGCGCGCCCGTGCCTCCTTCACCCACAACTCCAACCGCTATCATACCCCCGTACACTCGACCAAAGATCCAAGACCCGTTCATGGGCTACTCTGTTGGTGGGATGATGGCTCCCATGCCCATGTTCCGAAGCAAGAGCGGCCCGTCGGCGGGTCTGCAACGTCCCTCGTCGGCTGGTGTGGGTATGCAACGACCGTCATCGTCTCGTTCTCCTCCTCCATTGTCCACCTCCCCGAACAACTTGTCAACGCGAACCGCCAACACTCCCGTCCCTTCCTCCACTCCTCCGACGAACCCCCCGTCATTGCCCGTTCGAGCTGGACCCGTTCCAAGGACACAGCGCGTGCAGAGGCCGTCCACGGCCAACGCTGCGATGGCGGGTGGAAATCGGCAAGGGAGGATCTTCATCGTTGAGCCCGAGCCCATTCGTCGTCCCAGGAGCGCGAACTCGGATCGGAAGAGGAGCCCGAGCGCTGGACAGTTGGGAGGACCCGGACGTGGTGACACCGCGTCGGCGGAGACGTCAAACTTGCCCTTCGACGGTGCACCGTTGAGGTTGAAAGTCGACGACGAGGTCCTCTTAGCCGGTCAACGCGAGCGATCCATGAGCGCCGTCGAAACATCCCACACGACCGGCTCGAGCGCTGCCTCACCCCGACCGCGAGCCAACACCGTCGCGCCCACATCCGCATCCATGGTCAACCCGTCGAGCAACACCAGCCCCGTCGTCGACCACCCGCCGGACGTCGAACCGCTCAGCACGCTCTTGCACAGGTTCCACCATCTGCGCAAGCACAGCGCCGCGTCGCAGTTGACGGCTGGCAGCGGCGTCGGGTCGGACGTCTTGCCTGATTCGGCGTCGTTTATCGATATCGCGTTGCCGGCGTGGTCTGTGCCCCAGTCGAGCCCTGTTAATCGCGGTGCGGAGGAAGCGGAGCCTGCGTTGGGGAGGCGGTCTCGGCCGGATTTGAAGACTGGTAGTGCTTCCAAGACCGCCCCGACGGTTCCTCCCCCTCCTACTCCCACTCTACCAGGTTCGAAAGGTGGGAGGAAGCGGTTATCGGCTGGTCGTGGTGGTCGACATTCGATCTCGAGCATCGAAAGCTATTTGAGCGATTCGAGCATCGATGCTGCGTTGTCGACTTTGCGCATTGGTGGTTCGACAGCGTCGGCTGCTGGTTCTAGGCCGGCTAGCACCGCGCCACTCCCCTCTCCAGCTGTTGCAGACCCGATCTTGCCTCATACGCCTTCTGGGTTGAGGAGGAGCATGTCAATTGGGCCGTCGCATAAGAGGAAATCCATCGTTGTGAGGGTACCTGAAGAGGAGGATATCGACGAGGAAGCGTGGGCAAAGGAGAGGCAGCGCCGCCTAGCTGCGATCCACTCTGCATTGTTAGATGAGGATGAAGACGTCGTGGACAATTACTTCTACTCCCGTCCTTCGTCCACCAGTCGCCCATCCGCCCCAATCCCCCCTCACAGCCCCATCACACCCACCTCAGCAACTTCTTTCGTCCAACAACCTATCCGCCGCTCAGACTCCATCTCCTCGGCAACCCGCGTCCCACCTAGCCCTTCGATCCACGGCTCCTTCGCGGACAAGGACGAGCTCTTCTCGCTCAAAGTCCTCTTCCCGTCCTTTACCGACTGCGCTGCGCTCGCGTTACGCTTGTCTCGCAACACGAGTTACATGGACCTGCAGTGCCGGTTGCACATCAAGTTCCACGAAGCCGAAGGCATCGATTTGTCCAAGTTGGAGAAGGGGTTCAGGCTCGGGTACAAGCCCAAGGATAGCAACTCCACTTCTGCTAGACGATCGAGCGCTGCTACTTCCGCATCGTCTGGGAGCGGTCGTGCGGGCGGAAGAGCGAGGAGCATGAGCGTTGGGTCGGCGTCCATGGTTGATCCGAGTCTTCTCGTGATCATCAAGAATGAGGATGATTGGAAGAACGCGATACCGTCGTCGAAGGAGAAGCTGATCCTTCAGGTTATCGTTGATCATTAGACTTTCTTTTTGACCATCATCTCTTTCGTTTGGTTTTGTATATCCCCCCTTTTTGCGCCGTGTTAGAACAGCGCGTAGACTCCACTCGTTCCTTTCCCTGTTCCGTTCCTCCTCCCCTCACTCTATCACACACACTCCTCTACCTGTCGTGCCCCCGTTTAGTCGAACGATACCTAACTCTCTCGTTTACTTCAACTTTCCGCTGTCGATGTCACCATCTATGCACTGCCTTCGTTCATCTTTCATTTTATCCTGCTGGTTGTACGTTCCCCCCTCTTTGGTGTTCAACATTTTCTGACTTATTGCTCTTTTTGCTACCCCACTGTTACCCTTGTCTTCGTATACTGTACTATGTGGATTTCCGTCTGTCTGTCACCGTTTTGTTGGTAACCGTTCTTGCAAATGTTACGATGGTTTGGATATCATTGAGGTAGAATCCCCGCGCGCGACGTATGGACAATGATCGTATTCGGTACTACAAATCATCATCATCTTTTGAGTATTTTACAATCAATTGGCCGGGTCGAAGAGCCTCTTCGATAGCGGGGATATGCCCCATCCATTCTTTAGAATGGCTCTTGCCTTCTACGAGCAGTATGAGCTCGGTAAGGTGCGCCGGTAGTGCTCCATGGTCAGACGCGGGATTCTTCCCAGATCTGGCTGTGAGGAAGTTTAGTACCTGAAGAGGTCGATCATTTTCTTCACGTATGGCGAGCCTTTTCAAGCTTGCCAAAGGCCACCGGGGAGATTCTTCTGCATCAATTGGCTTGCTTAAGAGTTCGAACATACCACAATGGAAGTGGTACAATCTACCAAGGTCGAGACTGTGAACGCTCCGCATGGGGGCTATGGCTTGTGTCCATCTATCCAGCTCCGATGGAGTGAATGGTCTCGAATGCCATGCCATCATATATAGTTGAACGAACGGGTTATCCTGAGAGAATGGTGATACGAGATCTCCCAGCCATTGAAAGATCTCTGTGAGCCATTTGGAGGCAAATGAGAGGACTAGTGAAAACGTGTGGGGAGCGTTATGGGTCGTCCTCGTAATGATGGTCTGTCCGTTGGCATTGGAAAGTGCGATGGAAGCTCTCCTACGAGAAGAGGCTGTAACTGCTTTTTGAATGCACGGCACAAACCCGGTCAAGGCCTGCCTCAACTCCGTGATGGGCGAGAGCTTCCCTCCACAGGGAAAGGCAAAGTTGAGATGGCTACATGATGACCCGGCGATGTGACGAAGGAGGAAGATACCAACATCGACCTCGACTTCTAAATGAAGCGTTCGAAGATCCGGTAGTTCCACGGTCTCGATCTGCTGCAATCGTTCTGCGCTCCAGAGGGGAATGTTCCGTAAGCCGAAGCTCTGAAAGCATAGCTTCAACGTTTCGAGCATTCGGGTAGTTTGAAGAGCCTCTAGGATCTGCATCGGTCTAAGGAACGGTCCGAACATGCCATCGACGTGAAGGGATCGCAAGCTGGCAAGTGGAGAGGTTGGGAAATGGTACTCCGCATCAACCAGACGCAGATGGCGAAGCGTATCGGTATTTCCACCTAGTAGATTTCTCCGAGTTCCGGTTGAAGCGTCATCGACAGACAAATCGAGCGTCTGGAGTTGATGCAGCGAGCCGTCGTAGATTTCTGATGGCACGTATTCGGCCGTCGCAAACCGTAGCGTCGCCGCCTTCCACCGTGGAAACGCATCCATCATGTCCTGAGGAACGAAGCCATCCGTCGGCGGCGAGTACACACCAATCACGTGTGAGTCATAGTCATAGGTGATATCTAGTGGAAGACTGCCCGACAATCGGAGGATTTTAGCCCGGAGTTGCTCGGGAAGGATGGACGAGAGGAAGGTCCAGAAGGATGCCGTATGCTCCACAATGTCACACCAGTGCCTACACGTCTGGCAAAGATACGCGAGACAAGCGTAGTGCCACTCGGTGCGCTCATTGAACGGTATATCCTCGTCGTTCTCATCAAAGCCCCGTAGGAGTTGCCAAAAGATCACCAGGAGGATCTCATCTGGGAGATCGGTAATCTGTCCCGCCAATCAACAGGCATTCTGACGTAGTTCACAGGTCCGTTACACACCAGCATACTGCTTGGATTCCCCGTTGAAATCGTTTCCATTCTATTGAGGCTTGTGCAAGGATGAGTTGTGCAAGGAGGATCCCCTGCTGCACAAGAGCGGTTGAATCCGCGATCACGTGCCCTGCGGGTGAAGACTGTTTTGGTTCTGACCCAACCCAACGAGGACTTATTGGCTGACTTGTACATCTTGGTTTCCCTTGGTACGATCATTTTAATGCATACATCTCCTTCTGATTGGAGGCCGCTCTTACGGACAACGCAGTCTGACGCAATGTTGGGCTGATCCTTTGAACGATCATTCTCCTTCTATTTCTGGAGTACATGCACGGAAATGCATGGCAATGGTCTGCTTTCACATAAAGGTGCCAGAAATTAACGGAGCACATCTTCGTCCCGTCGCGTTCATTCCTGCTCCTCAAACATACCCGCCAAACGGTAACAATGGACCCCAGTGAAGACGACGCACAATCAGCAAAGGATATCGAGTCTCAACCAATTCTAAGACAGAAGGGCGCAGATACGCCGCTGTCAAAGACTCAGCTCGCCGTCGTTCTCTTTGCAAGAATGGCCGAGCCGATATCCTACTCTCAGATCATTCCTTACATCAATGCTGTAAGATAATTGCCGTGGTATTTTACATTCATCCAACTGACAAATTCTTTGTTAATTAGATGATCGAGGAAATGCGTATTGCTTCCCCGAATGAAGTCGGTTTCTATTCGGGTCTCATTGTGCGCCATACCTCTGTGACCAATCCATCAGACCCAAACCTTTTTCATCTTAGGATAGTGTAGCCGCACTACTTCAACTGTGTACCCTCGTGTACTGGGGTAGTCTTTCAGGTACTATTGGGGTTGTGATGCTGGCCTGTTTCTGACGGTACTTACCATCTCGGTTTGGCATGTTCTAGATCGTATTGGGCGCAAGCCCGTACTTCTTATCGGCCTCTTGGGCATTTCTGTTTCAACGCTTTGCTTCGGTTTATCGAATACGTTGTGGCAGATGATCCTATTCAGAGGACTCAACGCGGCTCTATGCGGCAATTCTCCGTAAGAAGATGATGCTTGCGAACCTGCTTCATTTAACTCAACTGGATCATTTCGTTGCTAGCGTATTTCTTTCTATTATGAGTGATATCACAGATACAACGAACCAGCACAAAGGTGTGGGCAAATGCCACTCTCTGCTTGCCCCACGCTCACTGGCTTGTCTGCACAGTATTCCCACTAGCAGGGTTGACCTGGTATGGAGGTGAATTGGCTGGGTCACTAATTGGAGGGCTACTCTCCCATCCTGCAGATAAGTACCCCGCTCTCTTCGGGAGTGTTACCCTTTTGCGAACACGGGTGGGTCAAGATGCCTCAAACCCCCAGAGTCGTTCCTTATTCTTCGTGCTAGCCCTTTCTTCTTCCTTGCCTTGTGTCGTCTCTATATACGAGCGTTACCATTGTCGCGACCACCACCCTGCTGGAAGAGGTGTGTTGGTTTTTACGAGACCAAGGCGGTCGATACTGTATTTGAGACCCGCTTTCATCAGAGCCATCCGCACGTCAACGAAAGGGCTCCGCATAACCAAGATCTATCTACTCCTCCAGAATCCAGGTCGTACGCAAGCTGTCAGAACAACGATCTCAAGGGACGTCCAACGACCACTTCGAGGAGAAGCCAAACTCTTCGACTTCTTTCTAATACCATAGTCCGCTACCTTCTTTTTGCGCGCTTTCTCAGAGACCTTTTGACGCACGGCTTTGGTAAAGTTTTTGTGTTGTGGAGCTATACACCTTTAAGATTGGGCGGACTTCAACGATCCGTGAGTCGATGATCTTATCCGCTCAATAGTCCCACTAAGCCCTCTGTCAATCAGCCGGCGGCGATTGGAATGATGTTGGGCGTCGCAGGGGTTCTCGGAGTCTTCGCCTCCAACGTACTCTTTCCAATCCTTTACCGCCGATCCAATAGCGTCGCGCTCTTTGCGGCGTGCATGTCAATTTGGGGTTTAGTCTTTCCTTTAGTGCCTTTAGTTAGTCTGACCGTCAAAAAGGTCCTGCCCATTCCGCAGGAGCACGACCATGCGCCTCCACTGGGTGGCCTTTGGGGTCTCGTTCTCCTCCTAATGGTACTTCAGAAACTCGCTGTAATGTCATACCGTGAGTACCCTGAACTTGGATTTCTGACGAGGCTTGTTGACCGAGAAACCGCAGTGCTTTTCTCCTGATGGTCAATGAAGCTGTGTTGGATCCTGCCTCTGCTGGTGCACTGTTCGCCCTTGCAACAACGGCCGGCACTCTGGGCGGGGCGGTAGCTCCAGTTTTTACAACGTGAGTTGTAATATCTCCAGCGGACATGGACGTGCTCACCCAGGATTGGTTGCCCCTTCATTAGTACTTTGTTCGCCGTCTCCATGGAGAGAGGACTCCTTGGAGGGAATCTCGTGTGGATTCTAATGACATGCCTGTCAATTTTGGCGACTCTGTTCGCCCAATCCCTCAAGCGACGGCTATAGAAATGGGTACTTCTTGTATCGGCCTCTTCTCTGTATATGATTAGTGAATTGGGATGAATTTCGTCGATCGACTTGCTCTCAGGCTTCCTGGTTGTACGTGCCACCTTTCGAGTCTTTGGTGTTTAACATTTTATGACTTGTTGTTCTTTTGGTACATCCTCGTTTCCCTTATCTTAGTATACAATAGAATCCGGGTTTAAGGACCTCTTTAGTGGGGGGGTATGCTCCTCCCATCCTTAGAATGACTTTGCCCTTGACAAATAGCACGAGCTCGGCAAGGTGTACGGGTGATGCTAAATGGCCAGACTCGGGACCCTTTCCAGATCTGGCTTTGAGGAGCTTTAGTAGGTCGAGAGGAGACTTTTCTGTATCAGTCCTTTCGGGTTTCCGTTAAATCCGTGATTACATGATGAGCTCTTTTGTCTGTGTCGATGACGAATGCTTTGCCCACATTGTACATCCTGGTCCCTTTGGCACAATCAAAGTACTTCACGAATATCCTCATGATATTACTGGGAGCGGCTTGCCTGGACAATGCGTTGGAAGCAGCGTTGAGCTGATCCTTCACAGGCTTTCCCATAGTAACAAGTCAAGGAGATCACTGTGATACCTAAACAATCTGCTTCTCCTTATCTCTGAAGTACACGGAAATTTATGACAATGTACTTCTAGTACATAAAATATGTCATCGACGAGTGGAACAGGTTCCCGTTCCGTCACATTCCTCTCTGCTCGTTAAACAAGCCTATCAGACGGCAAAGATGGATCTCAATGAAATCAAGACATACTCAACAAAGGATATCGAGTCTCATCCGATTTTACGACAGAAGGGTGAAGATACGCCGTTACCAAAGACTCAGCTCGCCGTCATTTTCTTTGCGAGATTGGCTGAGCCTATAGCTGACGCTCAGGTCATCCCTTACCTTAATGCCGTAGGTTTGTTGGCATGGCATGGTCTGTACCTCTAACTGACAAATGTTTTGTCAATGAGATGATCGAAGAAGCGCGTATTGCTCCCCCGGATCAAGTCGGGTTCTTTTCGGGTCTTATTGTACGACATCCCTCCTTATTCGATGGACTTAGACTCAACCTTTTGCGTATCAGGAGAGTGTGGCCGCACTACTTCAGCTTTTCACCCTCATATATTGGGGAAGTCTTTCAGGTAGGGTTGTCATACTAATATATTCCTGAAAATATTGAACCTATTAGTTCGGCATGGTCCAGACCGTGTGGGACGCAAGCCCGTGTTGCTTATTGGCCTCTTAGGCATGTCAATTGCAACGCTTTGCTTCGGACATTCGAGCAAATTGTGGCAGATGGTCCTGTTTAGAGGACTCAATGCCGCTCTGTGCGGGAATTCTCCGTAAGAGGATGGCGTTCGTGAACCTGCTTCGTTAGGTCCATTAATCACATCCTGTTATTAGTGTAATTCACTCCGTGATGAGCGACATAACAGATAAAACGAACCAGCACAAAGGTGCGGGCAGGGCGTCACTCTCTGCTACCGTTGCACTTAACAGCTTGTTTGCATAGTATTTCCACTGGCAGCCCTGACCTGGTATGGAGGTGCCATGATTGGGTCACTGATTGGAGGGCTGCTTTCTCATCCTGCAGAGAAGTACCCTGCCCTTTTTGGGGGTGTCGCCCTTTTGCGAGCACGGGTAGGTCCAGATGCTTCCAACTTCTAGAGTCGCTCATCACTCCTCTTACCACTAGCCATTTCTTCTTCCCTGCCTTGTATCTTCCTTGATCACAAGCGTTGCTTTTGTCGCAACTGCCACGCTGCTGAAAGAGGTTAGCTAGCCTTTCGGAAATACGAGCCCCCGACGGCCGTACTTGACGCCCCTCTCGTATCAGACTCATCCACACTTTAATGAAGAAGCTCCTCAGGATCTAAATCTATCATCCCCCCCAGAATCTAGGTCGTACGCAAGCTGTCAGCACGGCGATCTCAAAGCAAGTCCAGTGACTACCTCGAGAGGAAGCCAGACTCTACGGCTTCTTTCCAATGCTACAATTCGCTACATCCTTTTTGCGCGCTTCCTCGGAGGTTTATTATCAGCGGGGTTTGCCCAAGTTTTTGTGCTCTGGAATTATACACCCCTAAGCATGGGTGGACTTCAGCGATCTGTGAGTCGATTCTCTCAGTGACGGTCACCCTGGTTCGCTAGTTCGACTAAGCCCTCCACCGATTAGCCAGCAGAGATTGGAACGATACTGAGCATCTCGGGGGTTCTCGGAGCCTTCACCACCACCGTAGTCTTCCAATACCTCTACCGTCGATCTAATAGCGTCACGCTCTTCGCTGCGTGCATGTCAATTTGGGGTTTGGTCTTTGCATCGGTGCCTGTCGCTGGTCACATCATCCAGAGGGCGCTACGGATTCCGCAAACGTACAACGGTGCACCGTCCTTGGGCGGTCTATGGGGCCTTGTTATCATCGTACTGGTATTTAAGAGGCTCGCCGAAATGTCATATCCGTGAGTTACGTCATCATGGGCTTATGGGAACGCCAATCGACTGTGATCCCCTAGTGCTAGTCTCCTGATGGTAAACGAAGCAATGTTAGATCCTGCCTCTGCTGGTGCACTTTTCGGTCTGGTATGTACGGCCGCGAGTCTGGGCGATGGGATGGCTCCAGCTATTACATCGTCAGTCGCGATATTGTCCGGCTCCGAGTTTGGCAAGCGTGCTCACAGATTGTTGGCCACGCCGCCACTAGATATTTATTCGCACTCTCCATCGAGACCAGACTCCTAGGAGGAAACCTCGTATGGATTGTAATGACTTGCGTATCGGTTTTGGCGGCCGTGTTTGCGCAAAATCTCAAGGGTCGGATATAGAAATGGGGGTCCTGCCAGCATTTCTGCCTATTGGAATTGAAATAGGAAATGGGTTGGGCCAAGCCACTTACTGTTTACGCTTCCCTAATGAGATGATTTTTCAAGAGCGACTGTGGGTTCGCTCAGTCTCCTATACCCAGATTGCAGCGTGCCCGTGTACCGGGCGATCTAGATTACTGCCGCTGGCGAGGAGAAGTCCTTCGGCGTCGAACGCCGAATGACGGCCTTTCTTCGTTTACACCCGTTAGGACCAATCACAAGACCAAAGTGAGCAACCGATTCGACGGGTCCTAAGCCCAAACTCTGCACATGCCCGTCTTGCAAAGGGCGGTCGACTCTTTCTAGTCTGCCATGGCCAGGTGGAAATGAACGGACCAAACAAAGAACAACCTCGACAACTTGTTTCGAACATCCTTCGCGCGCCAAACATACCGACAGCCCAGGCTGAGAGTTTGCAGATCGCGCTTCATCTCTTTAAACACAACAACGCCGGGTAGAATGTCTCATCCCCGGGTTGGGGCTTATCGCTGCATTACGTATACACTGGGATAACGATGCCTCTCCAAACAAGCCACCAGAGCGTGTGGAGGCTTTCAAATCTTTCCACCACCTCACAAAAGCTCGCTGCTACCCAACCAGGCTTAAAAGATACCTATGGAGTTTGAGAGAGAGGTTACCCTAGTAAACGAAGATGCTGAGGCCCAACCACTGTTGCCTAAGAAACCGGTCACACCGCTCCCCAAATTCCAACTAGCCATCGTCCTTTTCGCAAGACTCGCGGAACCCATAGCTTATACGCAAATATTCCCGTACATTAATGCGGTAAGTCATAATAAATCTCACTCTCTTCGAAATTACTTTGCTGACCAAACACAGATGGTGGAGGAGCTTCATATCGCACCCCCCAAGCAAGTTGGCTTCTATTCAGGACTCATCGTGAGCGACGCTTCAAGGTTGCAGTAGAGCCATTCTAAGATTACCTCTACGCTATAGGATAGCTTGTTTGCTCTGACCCAGCTCTGCACTATCGTGCACTGGGGCAGCCTCTCAGGTACGGTCGTGGCTTCCAAATTCACGCGGAGTGTGGGCTCATGATCCTATCATTCTCTTAGATCGTATCGGAAGGCGACCTGTAATCTTAATTGGATTGTCTGGAGTATCGGTTGCGACACTTTTCTTCGGCCTTTCCAATACCCTGTGGCAACTGCTACTCTCGCGGGCCTTGATCGGTGCTCTTTGCGGCAATGTCGCGTAAGTTGTTAAAGCTCACCGGACGCTCCATCGCATTAACATTAGCTCTTCGCTATACCAAGTGTTATTCAGTCCGTCGTCAGTGATATCACAGATGAAACGAACCAGAATAAAGGTACGAGCGAAACGAAGGCAGGAGAGCTCATCCAATTCACCCAGGTTGTGTTAGCTTTCCCTCTCCCCGCACTTGTTTGGTATATGGGTGCCATGATCGGGCCTTTGATAGGAGGTCTTTTGTCTCACCCCGCAGAGCGTTATCCCAACGTCTTTGGGGGCATTCCATTGTTGAAGGAACGCGTAAGTCACTTGTATGCATTCTGCACGGCCCCTCGCTGACCTGCTACACCTTAAGCCATTCTTCCTCCCATGCTTTATATCCGTTTTGATAACCATCACCGCCATGCTTTCGACTGTATTCTTCCTTGAAGAGGTGAGACGGGGTGCTGAATACCGGTCCAAAGCTTGAGCTGACACATTCCCATATAGAGCCTTCCCCGTATCACGAGAGCTAAGCGACTCAAATCTCCCTCGGATACGGAAGTTTCATCCCAGGCGAGCTTCGATGAGGAAGATTCTCAGAAGCTTGGCGCAAGCGCGAGAGGAAGGCAAAAGTTTGGCCTTTTGTCGAACCCTGCCGTTCGTCGCGTCGCCTGCGCCGGCTTCTTCATGGCGTTTTTACTGATAGGGTTCGACACCGTTTTTGTGCTATGGAGTTACACCCCTCTGTCTTTGGGAGGCCTCCAACGGAAGGTGCGCTCTCGCATTCCACATGTTGTCTTTACGTGCTCATCTAGCTTCTGGGTGTAGCCTGCTGAAATTGGTCTTCTCTTGAGCGTCGTCGGGACATTCGGAATCGCCAGTACCACAGTCATCTTTCCCTATCTCCACGAACGATTTAAGAGCGTTCCACTTTTCGCTGCATGCGTTACATTTTTTGGTTTGGTTTACGCGATGGTGCCTTTCGTTGGCTTGGTTGTTCGGAAAGTTCTTCCCCCGGTTTTACCTGAGCAGCCGGCTCCGCCGTTGAAAGGACTTTGGGGCTTGGTCCTCGCACTGTTGGTCGTTGCAAGGGCTGGTGGAATGGCGTTCCCGTAGGTTCACTGGTTCACCTCTGGGCTTCGAACTAGCTAACACATCATACCTAGAGCTTACCTATTGGTTGTCAAAGAAGCGATGCCGGATCCTGAATCAGTGGGAGCTCTCTACGGCTTAGCGACCGCGGCAAGTTGTCTTGGTGAAGGCACTGCGCCTGCGTTTGTGTCGTGAGCGAACTTGCGGCTTTTATCTTGCAGCCCTGCGCAGGATTCTAACTTTCATATTTTAGGTCTCTTTTTGCTCTCTCAGTTGACAAGCACCTGCTTGGCGGTAATTTAGTATGGATTGTAATGGCCGGATTAGGTATATTCGCGGCTTGGTTTGCACAGAGCCTCAGACAACGCAACTAGGTGGAACTTATAACTCGCTAATGTAATATTTGGGGCAGGCTAAATCGAAATGCACAATGTGATGCACATTAATAACCACACCTAAAAAGCCGTTCTTGCTCGGTGTGGCTCGGTATCATGTCCTGAGGAACGAAGCCGTCCGTCGGCGGCGAGTACACGCCAATCACATGTGATTCATAGTCAGCAGGTGATGTAGAGTGGAAGATTGCCTGACAATCGGAGGATTTTGGCCCGGAGTTGCTCGGGAAAGATTGACGAGAGTAAGATCCCGAAGGATGCCGTATGCTCCACAATGTCACACCAGCGCCTACACGTCCGGTAAAGATATGCGAGACAAGCGTAGTGCCACTTAGCACGCTCATTGAACGGTATCTCCTCATCATTCTCAGCCAAAAGGTCAGCAGGAGGATTTCATCTTGGAGATCAGTAAGTTCTTCGGCCAATCAACAGGTATTATGACGTAGTTCTCAAGTCCATTACGCACCAGCATAATGCTTTGATTCCTGGTCGAAATCGTTTCATTCAATTGAGTCTTGTGCAAGGCTGAGTTGTGCGAGGGGGACTGCTGCAACAGTCCTCTCAGGGTTTCCGTTAAATCCGTGATCACGTGTCGCGGGGATGCCGTTCTGACCAGCGCGGCGAGTGTCCGTTGGCTAACTGGTACATTTTGGTCCCTCTTGGCACCGTAAGTTTACCCACATCTCTCTATCTGATTGGACGCCGCCATTCATAGGGACAATACACTTTGACACAGCGTTGCTTCATAAGCTGTCTTCGAGTAACAAGTCAAGGAAATCACTATTATCCCTTGAACAATCTCCTTCCTCTTATCTCTGTAGTACACGTTTACGCATGACAACGGTTTGCTTCCACATAAAGATGCCATCAATGAACGGGGCACATTTTCATCCCAACACATTCATTCCCGCTCCCAAAACAAGGGCACCAAACAGCAACGATGGATACCACTAAGCCCAGGGCGTACTCAGCAAAGGATGTTGAGTCTCAATCACTCCTGAGACAGAAGGGCGCAGGCATACCACTGTCGAAGACCCGGCTCGCCGTCGTTCTCTTGGCACGAAATGGCTGAGCCGATATCCAACTCTCAGATATTCCCTTACATCAACGCTGTAAGTTCATTGTCGTGGTGCTGGTTGCTCACATAACTGACGAGTCCTTTGCTATTAAGATGGTTGAGGAAATGCGTATTGCTCCCCCGAACGAAGTTGGTTTTTATTCAGATCTCGTTGTACGCCGGTTACCTCTATCTGCAATTTATCAGACCCAAACCAGTTCTGTATCAGGACAGTGTAGCTGCACTTCTTCAGCTTTGTACCCTTGTGTATAAGGGCAGCCTTTCAGGTAAGGGGGTCATGCTGCTGTGGTCTCGAAATACTGACCATCCAGGTTTGAAATGGTCTAGATCGTATCTGGCGCAAGCCATTCCTCCTTATCAGCCTCTTAGGCATTTCTGTTGTAACACTCTGCTTCGGTGCATCGAATAAATTATGACAGATGGTCTTGTTTAGAGGACTCAATGCCGCCCTGTGCGGAATTTCTCCGTGAGAGGATGGTGCCCGCTAAGCTATCTCGTTCTATCTAATGGGTTCCTCCGTGATCAGTGTGGTTCACTCTATTATGAGTGATATCACCGATAAAATCAACCAGCACGGAGGTATGAGCGATTTGCCGTTCACCGCTATCGGTAGCTTACTACCCCTGCCTGCGTAGTATTTCCACTAGCAGGGCTGGCGTGGGATGCCGGTGAAATGATTGGGTCTCTAATTACAGCTGTTGCCATTACCGCAATCGCCACTGTACTTAAAGAGGTCCGTTGATTTTTACGAGATTGCTAGTGAGGTCGTCGATGTTGTCCCTGACGCCCCTCCTTCATCAGACTCATCCACACCTCAAGGACGGCATTCCGCATGACAAAGATCTATCGATCCCCCCAGAATCAATGTCATACGCAAGCTGTCAAAACAACGATACCAAGGGGCGTCCAACGACTGCATCAAGCAGAGGCCAGACTTTGGGGCTTCTTTCCGATCCTAGTACAGTCCGCTACATCCTTTTCGCGCGCCTTCTCACAGCCTTCTTGACGGACGGCTTTGGTAAAGTTCTGGTGCTATGGAGTTATACACCTCTAAGTATGAGTAGACTTCAAAGATCTGTGAGTCCATAATCTTACCTGCGATTATCGTTCGCCAGTTCCTCTTAGCCCTCTGTTGATATAGCCAGGCGAGATTGGAATGATGCTGAGCATCTCCGGGATTCTCGGAGTCTTCACCTCCAACGTAATCTTCCCTAACCTTTACCGCCGATCTAACGATAGCGTTGCGGTTTTCGCTACGTGCATGTCAATCTGGTGTTTAGCCTTTGCGTTGTTGCCCTTAGTTGGCCTCACTGTCAGAAAGATGGTGACCATTCCGCAAGTGTACGACCATGCGCCATCTTTGGGTGGCCTTTGGGGCTTGGTTGTCGTCCTGATTATCCTTCAGCAACTCGCTGCGATGGCACATCCGTTAGTACCCTCCCCGCGAGTTTCTGGTTAGGCTCGTTAACCAAGAGGCCACAGAGCCTTTATCTTGATGACCAACGACGCAGCGTTGGACCCTGCCTCTACCGGTGCACTGTTCGGTCTTGCAACAACGGCAGGCACTCTCGGCGGGGCGGTAGCTCCAGCTTTCACAACGTGAGTTGCGGTATATATATCTAGCAGACGTCACAACGTGCTCACACTTGTTGCCCAATCATTAGTGTCTTGTTTGCCATTTCTGTCGAGAAAAGACCTCTAGGAGGGAATCTCGTATGGATTGTCATGAATTTTGGTGGCTGTGTTCGGGCAAACCCTTAAGCGACGAATATAGAAGTAGTACATACTGTAAAGGTCCTGTTATATAGACCTGGTGATTATCTCATCCCTGCGTGAACCATCTCAAAGTTTGGGTCGGCAGTCACATGCCCAAAAACTTTGATGTGAAAGAATAATATTCATAAGGTACTGACCGTGGCTTGTAGGTCACCCATAGGGCCTTAGACACGCGGAGGGTGGCCAAGGCCCTTCTAATCTGCTACGCTTCCCTAACGAGACAGTTTTTTCAGGCGCGGCATTAAGTTCGCTCAGGCTCCTCTACCCATATTGCGGCGGGCCCGGGTGCCGGGCGATTCAGATTTCCCGCAATGTTTGGTAGAGGTCTTGGCCCTCGGCATCGAACACCGATCGCGAATGAAGGCCGTTCTCCGTTTACGTCCGTCGGGACCAGCCACCAAGAGCCAACGAAAACAACCGACCCCACGAGTCGTAAGCCCAAAATCTGCGCATGTCCATCGTGGCGGAGCCCGGTCCACTTTTATTTAGTCAGAGAAGTCTGAGCCGATTGAAATGAGTGGACCAAAGGACAGCCCTAGCAACAGTTTCAACATCCTTCGCCAAATATACGGTCCACAGTTTGCAGATCGCCCTTAGTCGTTTAAGACAGTGCGCAGCGGGGTAGAAGAATGCCTCATACCCGGCCTTGGGCTTATCGTTGAGTTACCGGGGTAAAGACGCCTCGATTTTCCGTTCCCAAACAAAGTCACGAGCGTGTAGTGTCTTTCACATATTTCCACCACCACCACCACCACCACCACACTACAGCTCGCTGTGACTCAAGGCTTGGAAGGTACTTATGGAGCTTGAGAGAGACGTTATCCTTGTCAACGAAGATGCAGAGGCCCAACCGCTGTTGCCCAAGAAACCGGTCACACCGCTCCCCAAGTTCCAACTTGCCATCGTTCTTTTCGCAAGATTGGCGGAACCCATAGCTTATACGCAAATATTCCCGTATATTAATACGGTAAGCTCCTCCCCTCTCTTCGGACATTTCGCTGACCCATTACAGATGGTGGAGGAGCTCCACATTGCGCCCCCCAAGCAAGTTGGCTTCTATTCAGGACTTATCGTGGGTGACACTTCAAAGTTGCAATCGAGAGATTTTCAGGGATCTGGGATATAGGACAGCTTGTTTGCTCTGACGCAGCTCTGCACTATCGTGCACTGGGGAGGCCTCTCAGGTAAGGTCGTGGGCTTTCGAAATCCATACGGAGCTGTGATTCATCATCCTGCCGTTCTCTTAGATCGAATCGGGAGGCGCCCTGTAATCTTGATCGGAATGTCTGGAGTGTCGATTGCAACGCTTTTCTTCGGCCTTTCCAATAAGTTGTGGCAACTGCTACTCTCGCGAGCTTTGATTGGTGCTCTTTGCGGCAACGTCGCGTAGGTTTTCTAAGTTCACCGGGCGTTGCATCCTATTAACACCTGCTCCTCCCTATGCCAAGTGTAATTCAATCTGTCATCAGTGATATAACCGATGAAACGAATCAGAATAAAGGTACGCGCAGGGCGAAGGCAAGAGAGATCATCCAATTGACGCCGCTTATGTTAGCTTTCCCTCTCCCTGCACTTATTTGGTATATGGGCGCCGTGATTGGACCCTTGATTGGAGGTCTTTTGTCCCACCCCGCAGAGCGGTATCCCAATGTCTTTGGGAGCATTCCACTGTTGAAGGAACGCGTAAGTCACTTGTATGTAATGTGCAAGGCCCCTCGCTGACCTGTTACACCTTAAGCCATTCTTCCTCCCATGCTTCGTATCTGTTCTGATCACCGTCACTGCCACGCTTGTGACTGTATTTTTCCTTGAAGAGGTGAGACGGGGTGCTGAATACCGGTCCAATGCTCGAGCTGAGGAATCCCTCTATAGAGCCTTCCCCGTATCACGAGGGCCAAGCGACTCAAATCTCCCTCGGCGACGGAGGCTCCATCCAGTGCGAGCAACGATGTAGAAGATCCTCAGAAGCTTGGCGCAACTGAGGGAGCAAGTCAGACGTTCGGCCTCTTGTCAAGCCCCACGGTTCGGCGCGTCGTCTTCGCCGGCTTCGTCATGGAGTTTTTGATGATGGGTTTCGACACCGTTTTTGTGCTATGGAGTTACACTCCTCTGTCTCTGGGAGGCCTCCAACGGAAGGTGCGCTCCCCCATTTCATGCGTTGTCTCTAGTGCTCATTTAGCTTCTGGGTGTAGCCTGCCGAGATCGGTCTCGTCTTGAGCGTCGTTGGGACATTCGGAATTGCCAGTACCACAGTGATCTTTCCCTATCTCCACGAACGATTTAAGAGCGTTCCGATTTTCGCTACATGCGTTACATTTTTTGGTTTAGTTTACGCTATGGTGCCCTTCGTTGGTTTGGTCGTTCGGAAGGTTCTTCCCCCAGTCTCACCTGAGCAGCCGGCGCCGCCGTTGAAAGGTCTCTGGGGCTTGGTCCTCGCACTCTTGGTCGCTGCAAGGACCGGTGCGATGGCTTACCCGTATGTTCATCTGTTCACCTCTGCTCTTCAAACTAGCTAACAAATTACATGCAGAGCTTACCTATTGGTCGTCAAAGAAGCAATGCCAGATCCTGAATCAGTGGGGGCACTCTACGGCTTAGCGACAGCGGCAGGTTGTCTCGGTGAAGGCACTGCGCCTGCGGTTGTATCGTGAGCGAATTCCGCCCTTCTCTTACAGTACGACGCAGGATTCTGAAGTCGCATATTTTAGGTCTCTTTTTGCTCTTTCGATCGACAAGCACTTGCTTGGCGGCAACTTCGTATGGGCTGTGATGACCGGATTAGGTATATTCGCGGCTTGGTTTGCACAGAGCCTCAAACAGCGCAACAAGGTGGGACTTGATAACTCGCCAGCGTATTAGTTGGGGCGAGCTAAATCTAATGTAAAAGATACTTTATATTAACCACCACCCCTACAAAGCCCCATGACTGTAATTCTTGCTAGGTGTGGTTCAGTTTAGGATGTGTAGAAGGCCCGCCGGCGCGGTGGTCATGTTACTGGACGTTCGATTGCCCCACAAAGCATACCTAAATCCCCAGTTCATCTTTCCCTCGATATCAATCAGATATTCATCGCCACCGAATAAACATGTTAGACACAACGGAAGCCTGGCGGGAGGAACCGCACACGACAACCACGAGTCACAACAGACAACTTTTCATGGCAAGAGCCACAGAAGCGCGTCTTTTGTTCAGATCGATACATAAGTCAGGTGTTCGCAGAGCCTGGAATGTGCCTAAGCAATTTCATCTCGGTTGGGCAGCCCACGAATTCGAAGCCCTGATTGCTGTCCCGTGGTCCAAACATGCAAATTGCCGACCGCAACGTTCCATCACGAAACACCATCCTCCAGGCTTGGACTGCCCACTGGCCCTCAACCCAACAGCCCATAGCACCTATGGACTTTGAACCCGACATTGCAATGACCAGCGAAAGTGCAGAAGTCCAGCCGTTGCTGCCAAAGGCACAAAAGCCAGAGACCACAGGCTTGCCCAAAGCTCAGATGGGGGTGATTCTCTTCGCAAGATTGGCAGAGCCCATCGCCTACACCCAGATATTTCCATATATCAATGCAGTAAGTCGGTCTCCTTGCTCTTCTTTCTCATGAGTCTTGTCTGATTATCGGTGTCAACAGATGGTGGAGGAGTTGCAAATCGCACCACCAAATCAAGTCGGGTTTTATTCAGGGCTGATTGTAAGAAACATAATCGAGCAACGTTTCTCAAGCCAATTAAAGCTGCTTTGATATCCAGGATAGCATATTTGCAATCGCTCAGCTATGTACAATCATGCACTGGGGTGCTCTCTCAGGTGAGTGTGGCGATCCTAGCCCTCGAGGGACGCCATCGGCCAATCACGAGCTTCATCAGACAGGATTGGTCGCAAGCCAGTTGTTCTCATTGGACTTTCTGGTGTCTCAATTGCAACGCTCGGCTTCGGTCTATCGAATACACTCTGGCAACTGCTTCTTTCGCGGACGTTGAGTGGAGCGCTCTGTGGCAACGTGGCGTAAGTCTTTCCAACCTTTTCAAAGCTTTATACATGCCTATACTAAACTACTTCTAAAGAATAATGCATTCAACTGTCAGCGATATTACTGGCGAGGGCAATCGTGGCAAAGGTGCGTTCGATGATTGGCCGTGCGCGAGGTCGTCGGAGTTGACTGGCACGGTTTTCAGCCTTTGCATTGCTATCTTTAACGTGGTGGACGGGCGTCATGATTGGGTCACTCATTGGGGGCATGCTTTCCCATCCAGTTGAACGTTATCCGAAGCTTTTCGGGCATGTTTCCTTGTTCAAAGAACGGGTAAGTAAATCCACCGGAGCGGACTCGGTCGTTCAAGTTGACTTTAATCCAGCCATTTTTCCTTCCATGTTTTGTATCAGTAATGATATCGGCTATCGCTATACTCACGACACTCTTCTTCATGGAGGAGGTATGTCAATCCTTCCGCACCGCTTGCCGGGGCATCGTCTCTAATCCCTTCCGATGCTAGAGCCTTCCACGCGTCGTTAAAGCTAGGAAATCAACTCCATCGATGGAGGAGCTCGATGGCGTGATTGGAACGCCCAACGCGGACCAGGATGATCAACCAAAATCCACAGCAAACGAGAGAAAGTCAACACTAGCCCTCTTATCCGACCCTGCGGTTGCTCCCGTAATCTTCATGGGGTTTTGCATGTCGTTTTTGATAAACGCGTTCACTGCCACATTTGTCCTCTGGACCTACACTCCGTTAAGGTTAGGCGGGCTTCAACGAGATGTGAGTACGCCCTCCGCTAGCTTCCAACCACAGTTGCCGAATTTGCTGGATTCTCTTAGCCTGCAGAAATCGGTCTCGTTATCAGTGTGATTGGGACACTCGGGATCACTATGTCAACGGTGGTTTTCCCATATCTTCATGCACGATTTAGGAGCGTCCCGCTCTTCACGCATGCGTCGCTTTCTGGGGTGTTGCCTATGCACTCATACCTCTTGTCGAGTTGGTCGTTTGGAAGGTCCTTCGACCTACCCAGTATTCAGAATCTGCGCCGCCACTGAAGGGCATCTGGGGTCTGGTGTTGTGCATCTTGGTCGCGCAAAGGATTGGTTCCATGGCCTACCCGTTCGTCCTTCGGTCCCTCGCTTCTTCACTACCGCTCACATTGGTTTACATAGAGCGTACATGCTTGTTGTTAAAGAAGCGGTGCATGATCCAGCGACTGTTGGTGCTCTTTTCGGGCTGGCTACCGCGGCTAATTGTCTAGGCGAGGGGACTGCTCCAGCAATCGCTTCGTGAGTTAAAGTACCATGCAGCTATGCCGGATGCCGTTACAACTGACGTTGATACCGGTTTCAAGATCTCTATTTGCGCTATCTATTGATAGAAATCTACTTGGTGGAAATCTCGTGTGGGTGATCTTGATTGGGCTTGCGGCGTTCGCGACCTGGTTTGCAAGTGGTCTCAAACGACGCGTGGAGAATGTTGAGTGATGGGTACAATTACAGCACCAATTATCTCAAATAAACCTGTTAGATACATACTAATGATGAATGTAATTCGTAATTGGGAGTATTTTCGTCAGAGTTCAAAGCACGCCTTGACCGGCTTGGCAAGAGATTCCAGAAATCAGTTTTTCATTATCTCCGACTACATAGTACGGGAACATTAAATGAAACGGATATAGGAATATACATACCACGCATGCAGCGTGTTTGTTACTGTCCTCGATGTTCCCCGGACGGTCGACTGTATTTGGGTGAATCGCGCAGGTTTGCTTAATGAGCTGTCGCGGCGCTCTCAATACGCTCCAATCCAATTTCCTCAGTACGGATAGTTGAACTCTCCGACTTTGACCACTTTGTTTTCTCTTGCATTTTCGCCAACAAATGGCTGGTCTTTTCTTGGCGCTCGTTCCAGACTTGGTCGACTTCGTTGAGACTGCGGCCCAAAGTTTCGGGGACATAGAGAACGCAAACAATGCTAGTGAGAACTGAAAGAAAGGTATAGGGTTAACGGTAATCGCTGAGCAGAGGGGAGATTGTCGCTTACGAAGGCAAGCCGCGAATAAGAAGTATGGCCCGGAAGGCGACTTGGCGAGGAAAAGGGGAGTGGTCAAAGCTACCAAGGTATTCACAATCCAATTAGAGCTGTGAGATAAGGTTGACGCGATGGCCCGGGTGCGATTAGGTTGGACTTCAATAATGAACAACTATTGGCCCAGAAGTAAGCAGTCAGCATCCTTCTTCATAGTTCAACGATGGGGCCGACCTTCAGAACTACCGCCCAAGTTATAGAGAATGCAATCGTGAAGACGTAAATCAGAGAGATTATAGTCCACTTCCCAGCCGTCGTCTTCGAACCTCCACTTGCATAGAGAGATCCGATAATGAGCATGCAAAGTCCCATGGAAAATCCACCCCAGATAATCGACGGGCGACGACCCCATCTATCCATCAGATAGAGTTGAGCCGGAATCGTTACCCTAAACGAACGCTCAATGATTAGCTCGGCATTATTATAACCTCTGGCTGAAGGGCCTCACACGACAAGGACAATACCAGTGATGCCGGACGCGAGGAAAGACGCGTTCCTGCTATTCAGCCCGGCTTGCTGGAAGATGAGGGGTGCGAAGTACAGAACCGCGTCAATGCCGCTTAGTTGCTGTAATAATGGACCCAAAGTCAGGTCAGCAAGAAAACACATTCTCCAAAATCTCTGGCGTTGAACTACGCGCCTGCATGCCCATCAAGAAGATAGCCAAGATAGTCTTCCAACGAGTTGTGCTATCTCTGAAAGTCTCTCTCAACGTTGCATCGGTGCTGTCCGCTTCTTGTCTGGCCAGTAGTTCAGCCTTTTCCCTTTCTACTCCGTTCCGGTCGAACTGCTCCATGACTTCGAATGCCTCTTCGTTTCGGCCAACAAGCAAGAGCCATCGAGGGGAGAAGGGCAAACGTTCCATCCCAGCTGCAAGCGTAAATGCTACCACACTTTGAACGATAAAAGGCGTTCGCCAGGAAAAGCTGTTCGATAGTTTGACTGTTCCATAGGAGATGAAGTAGCCCGAAGCGATACCAATGGTTACTATTATGGATGTACGTTAGTTGACATGATGGTGGTCTCTGTGCGTTGTGTCGCAGACGTACTGAAAAGTTGAAGCATGGTTGTTATCTTCCCTCGCACTGCCGGGCACCCGAACATGTATCAATTCTCTGCAAGGCGAAAGCAAAAAGAGCCGAACCAACCGTTTGCGGGAGAAATTTCGATTAAATATACTAGAAAATGGAGCACGGTGAGTTGTGATGGGCCGAGAACCCGAGAGACAGGCGTACCCCCGCATGGTCCCAAGAAAAGTCCTTCGCCAGCTGATAAGGCGATCCAGTGAGGTGGCGTATTCAACCCGATAGACACACCACTCACCTCCAGCCACCAGCCTCCCTACAACTAGCATCCACAATTTAACGCTGCTCGCCTCAATAGCACTGCCGATGGCGGCAGTCAAGGCACCGACCATGATCGTTCGTCGACGCGAAATCTTGTCACTCAGAGCTCCAGCAAAGAAGCTAGCAACTGAGGCGGAGAATAGGATCTATAATGTGGTGCATTAGAGGGTATAGCGGGCCCGGTCGGGGGCGCTCCATCGTACTGTGGCTACGAGGGCACCTTGAATTGCATGATTGCGAAATTTCCCAAAGGTCTCCAGAAACTGGGGCATAACGGTAATGGGTCCAATTGCGCCTAGTAAGGTCCGGATCATCAATGGCGGGTAAGGAAACTCAGCTATAAAACTCACCCGTGTCCAGCCCGAAGAAAATGCCAGCTAGGGGAAGCAGAGTTTGTCAACAACAATACTGTTCCAAAGAACTTGTTATCAGCGTACACAAAGATATGAAGGCAGCTACAGCATGAATATTCCATATATCGTTTCTGGTCATGGTTGCGGTTGTCGTGGCAGAGGGTGAGATTGGCGACGGATGAAATGAATTGCCAGCTTATGTAGGCAAGGCCTCTGGTGAAGGTGCGGTGGCGAGGGAACTGGACGTCACGCGCCAATGGACGGCGCCTAACTTCATCTGAGGACTTTGTAAAAGAGTGGAGGTGCCGGTCGACAAAAAAGATAAGGACCAGTGACTCTTTTTCGATAAAACTCCACTCTTCCTTCACTCACCTGACGTCGACCACGGACACTCCATCCCGTCTAGATTGCTTCTGGAAGTGAAAGAAAGGTTGAGGCTCTGAGAGTTTTAGTAATAGAAGTACTGTGGGCATGTAGGTAATGAGATCGGAGCCGAAAGGTGAGACAATTCGGCAGCGAAACCGCGGTCCGCCGGAGATGAAAGGTTCGGGCCTTGTGGCGTTTTACCCGCGGTTCGTCAACAACGACAAGCCGTCTATGCAAGCCCTCCGCACCCACTTCAGGCCGCGGCCTACTCAGTTTTCCAAATGTTTGCAACGAGCTTCAAAGCCCGCTACTGCGCCAATTTCGTGTCTATTACGCCACAGCTCACACCTTAGTGGGCCAGCAGAAACACCGAACAAGCTTGCCAAAATTATTGAAGACACCATACGGGTTCGTTTTCAAACACTCTCCATCACTCACTCTCGGCTCAAGTAACTAATCGATGTCCTAAAGTCAACAGGGCCAATACCTGTCTCCAAGTACATTCAGCTCTGTCTTTCTCATCCAACAGAAGGATATTACATGAAGGGCGATATTTTTGGCACGAAAGGCGACTTCATCACAAGCCCTGAGATCAATCAGGCTTTCGGCGAGGTGAGTCGCGGCGGCGTGCCATATGAGAGACTGGTTGTTGAAATTCATCAATTGACACTGTACACCCTATTTCAGCTTGTCGGAATTTGGCTTCTGTCGCGGTGGTTAGAGGACGGAAAGCCTTCGCGGGTTCAACTGGTGGAACTGGGGCCGGGAAGGGGAACACTGATGGACGATGTTCTGCGGGTACGGGCATGGAATTTATTAATCGTTGGAGAAGGCGCGATTCTCATTTGAACTTGAACCCAGGCCACGCGTGGATTCAAGGAATTCGCCTCGGCTCTAACCTCGGTAACGTTAGTCGAAACTAGCGAACAACTAAGGAAGAAACAAAACGAGAAGCTTAAAAAGTACGGCGTGCCATTAAGTTGGCATGATCGAATAGAAGATGTGCCACAAGGTGCGTTGAAACTGGGTTTCCAACCCAGCGTTCCTCACAAGACAGCTTTACAGATGCATACTCCCTTATCGTTGCTCACGAATTCTTCGACGCTATGCCAATCCACGTTCTGCAAGTGAGTCGTCTGTGAATTGCAATTGGTACCTTCACTAATGGTGCTGTCTCAAGAAAACTGAAAGAGGTTTTCGGGAAGTCCTGGTCGGGCTTGATTCGACTACATTGATCAAAAAGTGCGTCCCAAGGTTGAAGGGCACTACAAGTGGCGCTAAATTCTTCTTGGCGCAGCCGGTCTCCTCTTGACATTGACACCACTCTTGCATCGCCAACGGTCCAGCACACTTCCTCCCGCCTCAACTTTACCCTATCGGCAGAATCCAGTCCCGTCACATCCGTGTTGGTAGCGTCATCACCACGTTTCGCCAACCTTCCAACCGGTTCCAGAATCGAAGTATCCCCCGCTTCATTTAAGATTGCCCACAAAATGGGGAACTTGGTCGAAAAAGGTGGAGCTGCCTTGATCGTCGATTACGGTGGACCGCGATTCTTTGGGAACTCTTTCAGAGTGCGATGACTTACTTTCTACTCGAATGATTTAAGAAGCTGATTACCCTATTACCCAGGCATTCCGCAAGCACAAAGTGGTGGAAGTGTTCGAGGGGCCTGGTTCGTCAGACCTTACCGCAAACGTGGACTTTGCGTACCTCAAAGAAGCCATGTCCCAGCCTGGTAATGATTTCACGAACTCCACGTGCCAATTTTTTACTCATGATCTTCCTCCAGGCCTATTCCACGGATTGCTCAGCCAGCGAGACTTCTTACTTAAAATGGGCATTGAAGTTCGTTGCAATGCCCTTATGCGGAGCGCAATCAACGATGAGCGACGCAAGGATATCGAACACTCGGTGAAGCGATTGATCGACCCGTTGGGAATGGGAACGCAATATCAGGTCATGGCGGTCACGCCTAAGGAGAAACCATACCCGTTCCTGGAAGCGATGGACAATGTGATGGAGAGGAAGGACGCCGGGGCTGAGAAGAGGGGAGAAAGCGCGAGCGCCAACAAAGATTAGGATAGATTTCTTGATTAATCGTATTATGGTCGTTGTCGGCGAGGTGGTGGAGATGCTGAACGACGAGAGGAGGCTGGCCGATGTCTCCGGGGCCCATCTGGAGAGCCCTGCCTATCTCTGCTCCTACTTCGATGCCGCGACTTGGGAATTTCTTCTCGACGGCTGCTGCTCGGTTGAGGTAGCGCTGGTCCTTCCTCCTCTTCGCTCTCTCCATCCTCTGGCTCCGCATTCCGTGTACCGCTAGTAGCTAACTGCGCCGCCTTCTCCTTATCCCTCTTCCACGTCAATTTCTTCTTGCATTTTGAACATAACACGAGCTTGACCAAAGCGGACTTGGCTTCTCCGTGTTCGATGTAACCAAAGGGAACTTCCAACGTGATCAAGGCTGGTGGTTTTCTGGCAACTTCAACTTCCTCTGCTGCGTGCCATTTGCATCGGGTATTGCCGCAGCTGAATTGACCGGCGCCAGAGACCACTTCGTCCTCGGTCCTCCAGCGGAGGGAGACCTGTGTGATAAGCAATACCGATAAACATTTTGATGGACAGGGTTAGAGAGAAGGACCAACGTTGCCGCTTTTGTAATGCTTTAGGTCGCAGATAGCAAACTCTTTGAAAAGACTTCGGTAGTACTTCAAAGCGACAGTTTCGTCATACGAGAGGCCATCCTCTTCTCCGTCGTCGTCGTCATCTCGCAGGAACCTGCCATCGAGGCCGTTTAAGTTGCGAACCTCTGTGTGAATGCTGAAGTTCAATGGCAAACCACTCACCTGTGCGAAGCTTTGAGGACATCGAAATCCGTCCGCTTTGCAGCGGAGCTTTCACCGCTTAGACTCGCGTCTCCGTACAACCGAGCCGAGTGCACGTAACGTTGGTGCCGCTGATAGGCGGTTTCGCCGTTAAGGTTGTTCCTGAAGACAGTTCGCGAGTGCCCGGATTGTGGTGGTGGTGGAGGTAACGGCATAAAAGTCCAATTGAAGTTAACGTGAATTTAGTCCAAGTGGTCCTTTTAAGTGCTATAGCTGTGCGAATCGTTCAATACTAAGCTAGCCACGGCCGAATAACGTTGTGTCACGTACTACTTACCTAAAGTTGATAAACCCAGTGTACGAAAGAAATTCAGATCGATAATCGCTTTCCCTGAGGATAGATAGCGCGGATGTACGTCAGCTGGTCAGACTTGCGTTGAGGTTGCCAAGGGAGGAGAGGAGAGTGAGTGGCGTCCTGAGAAATTGCGGCTGTAAGACTCGCCAAACAAACCACAAAAACAATACAAGCTCCGCTGACCACATGACAATATCAAGTTCGGGCGATCTGTGGGTTTCCAGTTCTCGCTTGTGCCGGATTAGGCTTACAAAGCCACATACGCTATGGGTGGAGCCTATGCGAACACCAAATTCTGACTTGACACCCGTCAGCTTGGCAACCTCTGGTCGCTCAGCCTTGCACAGCGAAAGTCGGTCCCAAAATTTAATATTAACGTACGGCACTTGTCACCTCACAGACCTTACATGTACCCACTTCGCCGGACTTACAAATACTGCAGGCCCGATCAGAGATGTTTCCTGTCTCGGAATGCCGGCGCGGCCTCGTCTGACCGACCCCGCGTATCCCGCTTGTTTCATATCTTGGGCGTATCCTGCTACTCATCTCTGTACAACTCCAGTTCACTAAGCCTCATCCATGTCTCTAGCCATCTTGCTCGACGATCTCTCCGCAGAAAAGGCTTTACAAGCCATCAAGCACTTTCCGTTCAGCAAGTGGCAAGTCGTTGGGGTGACAATGGGCGGTTATTTGGCATACAAGCTTGCAAGATTCTTGAAGTTTTGGTTCATCGACCCACAACTCTCGCCTTTGAAGAGTATGCCTGGCCCAGACAACTACGATAGCCTTCTGTGGGGAGACTTCAGACGCATCCTCTCGGCACCACCGTCTTCTATTTACCGGCAATGGTTCGCCAAATATGGGCACAGTTTTTCTTACAGAGGAATGTTTCTGGTAATTATTTCGCAATCTTCTACAACCTCCGTAGAGTAACGTGCCAAACCCTTGGCTACTTTAGACCCGCCGTCTCTGCACGAAGGATCCCAAAGCATTGGCTTACATCCTCAACCACAGCTCTGATTACCCAAAACCAGCCCAGCTCAGGAAATTTCTAGGAAAAACATTCGGAAAAGGTATCTACTATCCTCTTTCAGTGGTGGAATCAATATAATGAGCTCCCTCTTGTCGATTGAAGGGGTGCTGTTCGCCGAAGGTACGCCGATTTTCAGGAGGATGAATTCAAGGTGCGTTCGGCTAATTCCCGAGTGTTTGTTAGGTGAAGATCACCGGAGGCAACGCAAGATCATGAATCCGTGCTTCGGTCCTTCTCAAGTCAGGGAGCTCATGCCTGTCTTTTATGATAAGGCGTTTGAGGTAATCTTTGGTTGGGTTCATTCTTCGCTCAGGGATGCCAATTATTTCCTATCCTCAAACCAGCTTCGCGAAATTTGGCTGGGGCAGATTGAAACCAGTGAATCCGAGGGGGAAGATATCGACATTCTGGTCTGGTTGACGCGAACTACTCTCGACGTTATTGGTCTGGCTGGTGAGCACGATCGATAACTTGAACAGAGCCCCCGCTAAACCCGCACCGCTAGGGTTTGATTACGACTTCAAGACCCTCAGCATCGGTGAAAAGGACGAACTAATCCAAGCCTTCATGGGACTATTCAACCCTACACCAACCCCGCCGATCTTACCGCTCTTGGCAAACGCCATTCCTATCTTACAGTTGATTGTATGTTGTTACTTGCGTCTCTCAAAAGTCACACTTATGCATGGTTTTCCCCCACTGCCCAATAGCCGAATCACCGGGCCAAAGTGGCCGCTCGTTCCAAGGCTGTGATGCAGCGCGTTGGCCAAAAGCTTGTTCAGGATAGGCGTACCGCCATCGCTGCTGCCTCTGACACTGAGGAAGGCAAGAGCATGCTACAGGGAAAGGATCTGCTATCCGTTCTGAGTGAGTTTAGGGCAAATCGACGGCGTCCTGTCACTACTTTTCAACTCAAACCTCTTGCACCACAGTCAAAGCTAATATGGCGGCGGATATCAAAGACTCGGAGAGGCTGAGCGATGAGGAATTTATTGGTCGTGAGTTCATTGTTTGACCTTCCTCAAAGGGCTGACGTCAACCATTTCGGAACAGAAATATCCACGATGCTGCTAGCAGGGCACGAGACAACATCGACGACTGTCACTTGGCTAATGTATGAGCTCGCTCAGCCAGACAAGCGACATATTCAAGAGACTCTTCGAGCAGAGTTGATCTCTGTTTCCAGTAACCGTCCATCCATGGAAGAACTCAATGCACTCCCGTATCTTGATGCTGTGGTTCGAGAGAATCTCCGGCTGAATAGCGCCGCAGACATCACCACCCGGTGTGCTGGGAAGGACGATTATATACCTGTCGGTACACCGTTCGTTGATAAGTTTGGAATTGAGAGAACAGAGATCAGGTGCTACCACTGTCGTACAAGCATAGATTTGCGGCCTCTGTGCTAACTACGTGCTCTATCACAGAATCGCAGCCGGGGAGCAAATCATCGTGCCTATTTCTATCCTTAACCGTGACAAAGAGATTTGGGGCGATGATGCCGACGACTTCAAGTGAGTTTTGGTGTGGTCCTAAAGGAGACTGGCTGCTTTATTCCGTTTGCTGATTCTGCTGATGAATATTTTCCCCTATTTTCTTCGGGGGATAGCCCTGAGCGTTGGTTAGGAGGCAATACCCACCCTCGAAGTGCCGAGCTACCCGGCGTGTTTGCCTCTCTGATGACCTTCCTCGGAGGTCCAAGATCATGCGTACGAAGTCTCGCGCCGTCTCCATCCGCAATTACTTGATGCTGAATTAGGTACCGGCCTTCGTTTCAACAGATTGGCTACCGCTTCGCTCTGATGGAGATGAAGGTCCTCATCTTCGTTCTTCTTCGGAAGGTATCTTTCGAACTTCAAAACCCCGCTCCGAAAATCGAGAAAAAATCAGCGTCGGTCCTTTTCAAACTATGATCCGCCGTGCTAGCCCTAACGCTTCTTATCTTTATTAGTATCGTTGTTCGCCCCGTCATTAGGTGCCCCGATGGTGGATTAAAGAGTTCGATGCCGTTACGACTGAGGACTGTAAGCCCAGAATGAACCTAAAGTTAAATACGTCTTCGATACATCCAGCCCAACCAAGCGTCTAGATATAATGGCGACACTCTGACGGGTCCTCGTTCATGATGTTCGCCGCTAACGTCCCGACAATTTAACCCCAATCCCAACGCCCCGCGCAAATATCTTAAGATCCAACTTGTGAACTTTACATGCATCATAAAATGACATGAACAAAACCTGAAATTTCTCAGAACCTCGCCACCGCCAATTCAGACGACTCGAGCAAAGTGCGCCCGCCTGCAGCCAACGAGCTTCGTAAGCACTGCATTTTCAATCCACTAGCCGGAAAGCAACTACCAAACTACCCAGAACTCAGCCACCGTTCGAAACTTCGGTTGCAAACATGCGAACCATTATCGCTCGATTTAAGTCTAACCGGCGGATTTCTCAAGACCAAAATGTGAGAACAAGGTCCCAAGGGCCGAGAGGCAGACCATTATCAGCCAAACGAGATTCCCACCAAGTATCTGCTTGTCGATCGAGAGAGCGAAAAGAGATCTTTAGGGTAGAAGCGTTATTGCAATGCTCTTTACGCCGCTCATGGCAGGATAAGACTCACGAGATGAAAGCCGGTGCCGTACCTTCGCCGAGGCAAATTGCGGCCGTTACTAAGCCAAACAAGGCCCCGACCGACCGTGAGTCTGATATAGACTCTTTCACAACGAGCATGTACGCCCTGTGCTCACGTTTCCCGGTAATGTCAATTGTCCGATGTAGACGGGACAATGGGCGCGACTCACGCATACGACATCACAGCAACGTTATGCGTCAACATGATACACAATACAAAGGCCCACAGCATCCCCAGTGATGGCCCGGGTTCTTCTTGCCCAATAGGAGGGAGTGCCTTCCGAATGATAAACCCCACAGTGGGTATCGATGCGTAGACCACACCACACATGGCGAGGGTCGCTGTGAGGAGTGGGACGGTTTTGAACCGGTTATGGAGGTAGGGAAAGGCGATTATGGTGCTTGCAATAGCGAGAATCCCTAGTATGCTAAGAACCGCACCAATCTCTGTGGGCTTGAAAGTATGATTTAGATTCTTCACGTCTCGCGGAAGATGCGGCGGAAAGGGAGCCGACCTCTTGCTGAAGGCCACCTAGAACTAGGGGCGTATAACTCCAGATTACGATGGCTGATTCGATGGCGTATAGTAGAAACGACATGCAGAAACCCATTACAACGACCCGGCGGACGTAACGGTCGGCCAAGAGACCGAATGTTGTAACTTGTCCCGGTGAGGGCGATTCGGTAGGGCCTGGCTGCGGATATTGGACCGCGCTTTCACTAGTACGAGATGGAGATGCATCGGGAATGTCTTGGCCTCTGTCCTTCACAAGACGCGGAAGGGTCTGAGATGATCGAAGCTTCAACCCTGCATCAAGTCTCGGTCATTTCAAAGAATCCAGCTCACCTCTTTCATAAAGAAGATGGCCACTAAAATGGCCGTGAAAGTTATCAACCCAGATGTAAGGCATGGTAAAAAGAATGGCTGGAATTCTCGGAATTAGGGAACACAGACAGAAAGCCCGTATTAGTAACACGTACCCGCTCCCTCAGCAGCGGAACCGCTCCGAAAAGCCTTGGGTAGCGCTCTGCAGGATGCGATAACATTCCCCCAAGAAATGGGCCAATGATTGCCCCTATGTACCAGATTACGGATAACAGGGGGAAAGCTGAGGTGATGGAAGTGAGAAGTTAGGTGGAGTATCCTTTGGACATGACACAACCCTTGACTCTGATTGGTCTCGTCCGTTATGTCGCTTATGGCGGAGTTAATGACACTATTATCGAAAATTAAGTTCTACAGATGAAAGTCAAAGTATCATCCGGAAATTTTCCTACGCGACATTCCCGCAGAGCGCTCCGATTAGAGCACGAGACAGAAGCAGCTGCCACAGGGTGCTTGAAAGACCAAAGCAGACTGTTGCAATCGTTACACCGGAGAGTCCAATGATGATTACAGGCTTACGGCCGATTCGATCTGTCCAACAACAAGAATGAGCGCAGAATTCTAGCAGTGTAACTGGAACGTGGATCCTTACCCGAAAGGCCGCCCCAATGCACAACTGTGCAAAGCTGTGTTAGTGCAAACAGGCTATCCTATCATCGGGAGTGCATATTAGTTATGGACGAGTAGGAGTGTGCGTGAGTCTCACAATCATGCCGGAATAAAACCCCACGTGTTTTGGTTCCGCGATACCCAACTCTTCCACCATCTAATAGCGATGACAAGTTAAAGTGGAATATAAGGAGGGGAGAAAGTTACCGCTCACCGCATTTATGTATGGGAAAAGCTGGGTGTAGGCGATGGGCTCTACTACTCTTAGGAATAGAATGATAGCGAGCTGAGCCCTCGGTAAGGGCGTAACTTGGGGCTTGGTCGATAGCAATGGCTGTGCCTCAGCGTCGCAAGTCGCCATGATGATGTCTCTGGATGAATCTACGCTCTTTTGCAGATGCTGTGGTTGAGGGAGACGCGAAGAGCTACACTCATGCAGCTTCGCTGCCTGCAGGCGGGTTTGTTTGGGACAAGGAAATCAAGGCTTCCACCCCAAAAAGGTGTTTGTATGATCGCGAGAAGACAATCATGATCAGAAGATGAGATTGTGACAGACTGGGACTCGTAGCATTCGTTCTCGTCCACCTGCCGGCCGATGTAAGCCCACTAAGCAGTGCAAAAGTCATTGGGGTGGGTCACATTGACGCCCGGACTTGGCTGTCACCAAAATCAAGCTGGGCGGGTTCTGTTGGCTAGATTCAGCGGTCTTAGTCTCCGGTACGAAAGGATACGGTACCGTTCCTGTCAGGAGAAAGCTGGATGCCAGCATGTACAACCGGCAGTTTGGATAGAACGTCAAGGGTCTCGAACTTGAACTCGCACAGAAACAAACAAACCCCATTGCAGTTTCTTAAGCTTGTTCCGTCTCTTTCCTACACGTGGCCTTGGACTTCAGTGTTAATTAATGTGCTAGAGTAAACCAGACACGAGACGTATAGCATCAATGCCTTTCATGTATCGGCTATCGGTTCCCAGAGCCAGGCGAGTTCCAAGAGACGTTAATGCCGTCAACGGCATCATTCCCTGCTTCGGGTTCTTGACTCCTCACCCAACATATAACAGGAACTCCTTGGCATCAAAGCTAATCATGTGGCTGTGACGAGTGCCGCGGCTGACGACGACTTGCCGAACCAAGGTGACTGATTCCTGGGAACTCCCGTGTCCCTCCGATCCTCCGGTCCCTATGTCCTCCGCGCTGAAAAGAAATACGCCGGTTGGTATTGGCTCACTCCTTCCCCCAAAACTTTCGACTCCATCTTTACTGATCTTCCCCGGATGTCAGCCTCCAAATTGACGGACCGTATTTCTCTCGAAAGCATACAGGAAGTCGTTGACCTCTTCCCATATGGCAAGTGGCAAGTTGCAGGAGTGGCCACCGGTAGCTTCCTCGCCTACAAACTGGCGGTACTACTCAAATTGTGGTTCATCGACCCTCAATTTTCGCCCCTAAAAGACGTTCCCGGTCCAGATTCTTACGAGAACATCCTGTTGGGGGACTTCCGAAAGATCTTCGATTCACCTCCCTCGTCCGTTTACAAGGGATTGTTTGATAAGTATGGCCACACCATATCTTACCGGGGTGTATTTTTGGTTAGCCGCTGCGTACTTATAGTCTAAATGCCGCATGATGCTCACCATCTGTCGCATGTAGTGCCGTAATCTCTGCACGAAGGATCCTAAAGCAGTCGCTCACGTCCTCAATCACGCATATGACTTTCCCAAGCCACCTCACATCAGGAGTTTTCTTGAGAGGATGTTTGGAAAAGGCAGGACTGTTTTTGTTTCCAGCGCGCCATGTTTATCTGACACTTGCTTCCGACAGGACTGCTCGTTGCCGAAGGTCTGCATACGTCAAAATGGAGAACTAAAGCGGCATATTGAACCATAGTATTATTATAGGCTTGGACCACAAACGCCAGCGCAAGATATTGAATCCGTGCTTCGGCCCTGCCTATATTCGCGAACTCACCCCCATCTTCTACGACAAGGCATTCGAGGCAAGCTTCCAGTTCAGATTATCTTTGTGTTCAAGTCACCTAACTCCACTGAGGGACTTAGCTCCGTGATATTTGGGTGCGGCAAATCGAAGAGGGGAGACTAGAAAGCAAAGAGATCGATGTGTTCGTCTGGTTGGCCCGGGCAACACTCGACATAATCGGACTTTCTGGTTAGCATCTTCTATTTTCTCAAGTACTTTGTCCTTCCTGATCTATGATATTGAAGGGTTTGATTATGCCTTTGAAACTCTGAGCCAGGGAGAGACAGATGAGCTAGTCCGGGCCTTTATGGACTTGTTCGCACCAATGCAAAGCCCGCCTACACTTGCCTTTTTGGCCGACATAATTCCATTGTTAAGGATAATCGTGCGTACATCTCTCAGCAATAGCCTCTGAGCCTGACCGATAAGGATTTCCCAACTCCCTGCTCCTCAGCCCACCGAGCGAGCAAAGGTTATTGCCCGTTCAACAGCGGTGATGGCCCGGGTCGGTGGTCGACTTGTCCGAGAAAAGCGGGCTGCAGTCCTCGCGGCGGCGAGCGGTGCCGACGCGGTGGAAAAGGAATCGGTCGCAGGGAGGGACCTTCTTTCCGTCCTGAGTGGGTATTATCTGCCTTAATTACGTTCCCTTGATATAAATTTCTAACAAAGTATCTATTGAAATAAGTCAAAGCCAACATGGCGACGGATATCAAGGACTCGGAGCGAATGAACGATGCAGAAGTTATTGGTCGTACGTCACGCTGCTGCAATTCGGTTTCATCTTATTTAAGTAATAATTCCGTTTTATTCGAACAGAAATCTATACGTTGCTCATTGCAGGTCACGAAACGACATCAACGACCCTCACTTGGCTCCTCTACGACCTGGCCCATCCCGAGAACCAGCGGGTGCAAGCCAAACTCCGAGAAGAGCTTCGATCCGTCACTTCCGACCGACCTACGATGGACGAGCTTAACGTGCCCCCGTATCTCGACGCTGTAGTCCGGGAGAACTTGAGGCTGAATAGTGCACTGGATGTTACGCCCAGGTGTGCCGGACAGGATACATCTATACCCGTTAGTACACCATATATCGACAAGAATGGAGTCGAGAGGATGGAGATCAGGTATGTCATATTGAGACCTGACCAAACCACTTCTGAGAGACAAGTGTACATCATAGCGTCGGTGCTGGGGAAGAGATCGTCATCCCAATCTCGCTCATCAATCGAGACAAGGAAATTTGGGGAGAGGATGCTGACGAATTCAAGTACGTTTCCAAATCCTTTTGCTCCTTTTTGGAGCTCACCCATGGGGCCTGGCATTGACATCACGCTTTCTGACCTTTAAGGCCCGAGCGTTGGCTCGAAGGGAACACGCATCCCAAAAGTTCAGAAATTCCCGGCGTTTTCTCTTCGTTATTGACATTCTTCGGAGGTCCTCGGGCATGTGTAAGTCATATCTCCTGGTAAGGTACAGGCATATTTGAATTGAAACATGAATTTTCTCGTTATGATGCTTCCAGATCGGATACCGCTTCGCTCTGGCCGAAATGAAGATCTTGATCTTCGCTCTTCTTCGTGACATCGCTGTCGAGCTGCCAGACCCTGTTCCTGAGATTGAGAATAAATCATTGTATGTCCACGTCGCCCGTATCGTACAGGGGTCGGAGGCAATGACTAACCGGATTGGGACTCTTTTCTAGTATCATTACTCGCCCAGCTATAATGCAAGCCGATGGGAGCGTGAAGAGCATGATGCCCTTGAGATTGAAGGTACTGCGCTCAGAGTAAAACTCCCAATGCTTCGCGCAAATGTCTTAGGACTTGAGTAATAAACTTTGTTCACTTATCATTTAAATGCGCGGGGAAAAGCCAGAAATCTTGCAGGACCTATTCAGACTACTCGAGCCAAATTGCCCCCAGTCCGAAGCCAACGAGCTTCTCAAGCATCGCGTATTGAATATATCATCTTAATGCATGCACCACACCATCCAAAACTCAGTTACAGTTAGTAAATTCGGTTGCAAATAAACGAGCCGTTATCTTTCAACAGATCTCTCAAGGCCGAAATGCGAGAACGAGGCTCCAACGGCGGCGAGGCCGACCATTATCAGCCAAACGAGATTTCCACCAAATATCTGCTTGTCAACGGAGAGAGCGAAAAGAGACCTTTAGGATATAATGGTTATTGCGATGATTCTTTTGCTGGTCGTTTCAGATTAAGACTCACGAGACAAAAGCTGGTGCCGTGCCTTCTGCCAAGCAGTTCGCGGCCATCACCAAGCCGAACAAAGCCCCGACCGCCCGTGAGTCTGGTATGGACTCTGCCACAACAAGCATGTATGCACTGTCCTCACGTAACCCTGTACTGTTGGTGGTCCAACGTGCATGAGGATAATGGAAGGAACTCACGGATACGACATCGCGGCGATGCTGTGCACCAACAGGGTACAAAATACAAGGACCCAAAGCTTTCCCAGTGGTGGCGCGGGCTCTTGTTGCCCAACCGGAGGTAGTGTCTTCCGAACGACGAAGCCGACCGAGGGTATCAACACGTAAACCAGACCACACATGACGAGGAATACCGTGAGAAGTGGGACGCTTTTGAACCATTTCTGGAGGTAGGGCAGTGCAAATATGGTGCTTGCAACGCCGAGAATTCCTACAATGCTAAGAACCACACCAATCTCTGCAGGCTTCGAAGTATGATTTGAATATTTCATGTCACGGTCTCGTAGAACGCGCGGCGGAAAGGGTGCTTACCTCTTGCTGAATGCCACCTAGTGCGAGAGGTGTGTAGCTCCATAGTACAAGAACTGGGTCCATGGCGATACTCGTAAATGACATGCAGAAACCCACTAGAACGACACCGCGGACGTTACGATCGGCCAAAAGGCCGAACGCTGTGGCATGTACTGACAAGGACGGTTCGGTCGCGCCTTCAATATGCGGTGGAGATTCATTTGGATGGTTTGGTTCTTTATCCTTCATAAGACACGGATGGGTCTAAAATGGATTAAGCTTCAACATTAAAGACTGCATCAAGACCGTTATACTGAAGATTTCAACAAACCTCTTTCAGAAAGAACACGCCCAGTAAGACGGCCGCGGCATTTATTAGGGCTGATGCGAGGCACAGCAAAAAGAATGGCTGCAAATTTCGGAGTTAGGGAACACAGACAGAGGAAGCCCGTACTGCTAGCACGTACCCGCTCCCGCAGTAACGGAAACGCTCCGAAAACGCTTGGGTAGCGCTCTGCAGGATGGGATAACATGCCTCCAAGAAATGGACCAATGATCGTCCCTACGTCCCACATCGCGGATAAGAGGGGGAAAGCTGAGGCGATGAAAGTGAGACTCGGAAGTCAGACGGAATCATCCCGGTCATGGCACAGACCTTTGCTCTGGTTGGTCTCATCCGTTATGTCGCTTATGGCGGAGTGGACGACGCTATTCGAGGATATTAGGTTTTATGTGAGAATTAAAGTAGCATCATCTGGCAAATTCCCCACGCGACATTCCCGCAGAGCGCTCCGAGGAGGGCACGGGACAGAAGCAGCTGCCACAGTGTTCTTGAAAGACCAAAGCAGAGTGTTGCAACAGTTACTCCCGAAAGTCCGATGATGATGACAGGCTTACGGCCAATTCGATCTGTCCAATAACAAGAATGTATATAAAATCCTCTACCCCGGAATTGGGAGGTGGATCCTTACCCGAAAGCCCGCCCCAATGCACAATCGTGCACAACTGGGTTAGTGAAAATAAACCATCCTATCATCGGGAGTGCATATTGGTCACGGGCCAATCAGGGCTCAGAGCGTGTGTTAGCCCTTACGATGATCCCGGAGTAAAAGCCCACTCGATTCGGCGGTGCAATTCCCAACTCTTCCACCATCTAATCGGCAACAATGAGATAAAGTGGTATGGTGAGAGGAGAAAAGTCACAGCTCACCGCATTGATGTGTGGGAAGAGCTGGGTGTAGGCGATGGGCTCTGCTAATCTTAAGCAGAGAATGACGGCAAGTTGGGCCTTCGGTAAGGGCGTAACATGTGGCGTGTTTTGAAGCAAAGGCTGTGCCTCAGCGTCGCAGGTCGCCATGATGATGTCTCTGGATGACTCTACGCTCTTTTGCAGATGTGTGGTTGAGGGAGACGCGAAGAGCTACACTCATGCAGCTTCGCTGCCTGCAGGCAGGTTTGTTTGGGACAAGGAAATCAAGGCTTCCACCCCAAGGTCTTTGTATGATCACGAGAAGACAATAAGAAGATGAGAGTGTGAAAGGCTGGGACCCATAACATTCGCTCTTGTCCCACCTACTGGCCGATGTGAGCACTACTAAGCAGTGCAAAAGTCACCGGGCTGAGTCACATTGACGCCCGGACTTGGCTGTCACCGAAATGGGCGGGATCTGTCAGCCAGATTTCGCCGCCCTGGTCTCGTTACTGGAAATCGAAAGGATACGGGAATCTTCCTTTCAGGAGAAAGCACAACCGGCAGTTTGCCAGTGGATAGAACGTCGAACTCGCACAGAGACAAACAAACCCCGTTGCAGTTTCTTAAGCTTGTTCCGTCTCTTTCCTACATGTAACCTTGGACTTCGGTGTTGGTCAATGTGCTAGAGTAAGCCGGGCACGAGGCGTGTAATATCAATGCCTTTCATGTGTCGGCCGTCGATTCACAGGGCCAAGTGAGTTCCTGAAGACGTTATTATGTAATAATGCCGTCAACGTCATCATTACCTATTTCGAGTTCTTGATTCTTCACCCAACATCTAACGGGACCTTCTTGGCATCAAAGCTAGTCCTGTGGCTGTGACGCGTGCCACGGCTAACGACACCGAGCCAGGCGTCGCTGCTTCCTGGGAACTCCCGTCTTCACCCCGGGCCGGTCCCTACGGCCTCCGTGCATAAAAGAAAAACGCGGGTTCGTATTGGCCCACCACCCAAAACTTCAACCCTATCTTTACTGATCTTCCCCGGATGTCAACCTCCAAGTTGGCAGACCGTATTTCTCTCGAAAGCATACAGGAAGTCGTTGACCTCTTCCCATATGGCAAGTGGCAGGTTGCGGGCGTGGCCACCGGTAGCTTCCTGGCCTACAAACTGGCGGGGCTACTCCAAACGTGGTACATCGACCGTCAATCCTCGCCTCTAAAAGACGTTCCCGGTCCAGATTCTTACGACAACATCCTGTTGGGGGACGTCCGAAAGATCTTCGGATCACTGCCCTCATCCGTTTATAAGGGATTGTTTGATAAGTATGGCCACACCATATCTTACCGGGGTATATTTTTGGTTAGCCATTACATACTTACAGTCTAACTGCTTCATAATACTCACCATCTGTCTCACGTAGAGCCGTATTCTCTGCACGAAGGATCCCAAAGCAGTCGCTCACCTCCTCAATCACGCATATGACTTTCCCAAGCCATCTCCAACCAGGACTTTCCTTGAGAGGATGTTTGGAAAAGGCAAGACCGCCATTGTTTCTAGCGTACTAGATTCATCTGACACTTGCTTCCGATAGGGGTGCTCGTTGCTGAAGGTCTGTATACGTCAAAATGGAGAACTAAAGCGGCATATTGAACCATAGTATTATTATAGGCCTGGACCACAAACGCCAGCGCAAGATATTGAATCCGTGCTTCGGTCCTGCCTACATTCGAGAACTCACCCCAATCTTCTACGACAAAGCATTTGAGGTAAGCTTCCAGTTCAGATAATCTTTGCGGTCAAACCGCCTAACTCCACTGACGACTTAGCTCCGTGATATTTGGTTGCGGCAAATCGAGGAGGGAGGACTCGAAAGCCAAGAAATTGATGTATTCGTTTGGTTGGCCCGGGCAACACTCGACATAATCGGACTTGCTGGTTAGCATCGCCTATTTTCTCAAGCCATCCCTCATTCCTGATCTATGATATTGAAGGGTTTGATTATGCCTTTGAAACTCTGAGTCAAGGGGAGACAGATGAGCTAGTCCGGGCCTTTATGGACTTGTTCGCACCAATGCAAAGCCCACCCACAGTTGCCTTTTTGGCCGACATAATTCCGTTACTAAGGCTAATTGTGCGTACATCTTTCAGCATTAGCCTCTGAGGCTGACCAATAATGATTTCGTAACTGCCTTGTCCTCAGCCAAACGAGCGATCAAAGGTTATAGCCCGTTCAACGGCGGTGATGGCCCGGGTCGGCGGTCGACTCGTGCAAGAAAAGCGGGCCGCAGTCCTTGCGGAGCTGAGCGGTGCTGATACGGTGGAAAAGAAATCGGTCGCAGGGAGGGACCTTCTTTCCGTCCTGAGTGGGTGTTTTCTGCCTTAATTAAGATCCCTTGATATAAATTGCTAACAAAGTATCTATTGAAATAAGTCAAAGCCAACATGGCGACGGATATCAAGGACTCGGAGCGAATGAACGATGCAGAAGTCATTGGTCGTGCGTCACGCTGCTGCAATTCAGTTTCATCTTATTTAAGGAATAATTCCGTTTTATTCGAACAGAAATCTATACGTTGCTCATTGCAGGTCACGAAACGACGTCAACGACCCTCACTTGGCTCCTCTACGACCTGGCCCATCCCGAGAACCAGCGGGTGCAAGCCAAACTCCGAGAAGAGCTTCAATCCGTCACTACCGACAGACCTACGATGGACGAGCTAAACGCGCTTCCATATCTGGACGCTGTAGTCCGGGAGAACTTGAGACTGAATAGTGCACTGGATGTTACGCTCAGGTGTGCCGGACAGGATACCTCTATACCTGTTGGTACGCCCTATATCGACAAGAAAGGAATTGAGAGGACAGAGATCAGGTATGTAATAGTTGGACCTGGACAAACCACTTCTGACCGACAAGTATACGTCGTAGCGTCGGTGCCGGCGAAGAGATCATCATTCCAATCTCGCTCATCAATCGAGACAAGGAAATTTGGGGAGAGGATGCTGACGAATTCAAGCACGTTTCCAAACCCTTTTACTCCTTTTTGGAGCTCACTCATGGGGTCTGGTACTGACATCACGCTTTCTGACCTTTAAGGCCCGAGCGTTGGCTCGAAGGGAACACGCATACCAAAAGCTCAGAGATCCCTGGCGTTTTCTCTTCGATATTAACGTTCCTCGGAGGTCCTCGGGCATGTGTAAGTCGTATTTCCTGGTGTAATCCAGGCGGGTTTGAATTGAAACGTGCACTTTCTCGTTTTGATGCTCCAAGATCGGATACCGCTTCGCTCTGGTCGAGATGAAGATCCTGATCTTCGCTCTTCTTCGTAACATCTCTGTCGAGCTGCCAGATCCTGCTCCTGAAATCGAGAAGAAATC
>KN823019.1:16851-40304 GCA_000827465.1 Tulasnella calospora MUT 4182 | reverse complement strand
AGACTGCTTGATGGATACCATTTTTCCTCTCTGGTCTTGTATAAATATTCTCGAGCAAGAGTGACCTCCGCCCTCAATAACGTTGGCATGATCGGCTATGAACAGGGTAGTAGGATCCTGTCGAACGGCTGGGCCTTCGTCGCTCCACCTAATTTAAATCCACGAAGTATTTCAGCAAACTTTGCCACCTTCCAAGTTGTAATCGGCGTTTAGTAGATAAGAGTTCTATTTCAGCCGTGACAGTTTCTTAACCTTCTGCGCCAATACCCGGCCTCGAGACGAGGTTACTTTCCGTCAATGCCGAATCTTAAGGGGTGGCTAATACTGAGGTCAAATGATTCCTGATGCACGGAGCTATGGCATAGGAGAGGTGCTGCCTGTATTCCGATGAAATATCCTTAGGCTCGGGGGAGTTCTACTTCGCCCAGAAGGGGGATGCAGTTTAAAACCAACGAGCTTGTCAGGCATTGCGTCTTCAATACGTCGTCCAGAAAACAACTACCACACTATCCATAATTCAGTTACAGTGCGAAACTTCGGTTTCTAATAAGCCAACCATTATCTTTCGACATAAGTCTAACCCAAAGATCTCTCAAGGCTAAAATGCGAGAACGAGGCTTCCAGAGCCGCCAAGCCAACCATCATCAGCCAAGCGAGATTCCGCTGATGCTGGCCGGGGTACGCAGAGCAAAAGTAACTGCGCTGGGGCCCGGTTTTTGTGGTCGGGGAAACTTTCCGCCAGATACCGGAAACTGAAAGGATATGTTCTGGTTCTTTTGACGAGAAGGGATACCTAAACTACCGAATGCTCGGCGGCGGATGAAATAGGGTCTCGGAGAGCCTCGGAGCCTGGAGTAGACAAACAAACCCCGTTGCAGTTATGTTATCTTTCCCTGCACGTAACCTCATGAACGTCGATGCTAGGTGCTAGGGTAATTTGGCACGTGAAGTGTAGCATCAATACCTTTGATGGGTCAGCGAATGAGGCCAGTGAGTTCCTGGAGACGTAAATGCTGTCATCTTTCCCTGTCTTGGATTCTTGATCTCTGACCCGATATCTAGCCGGACCTTCTTGACATCAAAGCTCGTCCTGTGGCTGTGATGCTTGCCGTGGCTGACGACGACTTGCCGGCGGCCACAACAAGGGTGGGAATTCCCGTCTCCCCCCGATCCATCCTGCGTCCCCCGCTCATAAAAGAAATACGCCGGTTCGTATTGGCTCACTCCCCTAAGTTTCGACTCTATCTTTACTCATCTTCCCCCCATGTCAACCTCGAAGTTGACAGACCGTATTTCTCTTGAAACAATACAAGAAATCGTCGACCTGTTTCCATATGGCAAATGGCAGGTTGTAGGAGTAACAACGGGAAGCTTCCTAGCATACAAGTTGGCCGGGCTCGCGAAAATGTGGTTCATTGACCCCCAATTTTCACCGCTAAAAGATGTTCCCGGTCCGGACTCTTACGATAATATCCTCTTGGGGGACTTCCGAAAGATCCTCAGCTCACTACCTTCGTTCGTGTACGGGGGATGGTTTGCTAAGTATGGTCATACCATATCTTACCGAGGTGTATTTTTGGTTAGCTGCTGCGTGCTTACAGTCTCAGTACCGCATGATGCTCACCATCTGTGTCACATAGAGGCGTACTCTCGCCACAAAGGATCCAAAAGCAGTGGCTCACATCCTCAATCACGCCTATGACTTCCCAAAGCCACCTCACACCAGGAAATTCCTCGCGAAGATGTTCGGAGAAGGTAAGGCGATCATTATCTCAAGCCTGCTTCATATACAATCTGACAGTTGTTACCAAAAGGGGTGCTCTTTGCCGAAGGTGTGCACGGTGCCAAGATGGCTATTTACAGCAGCGTCATGACCGGCAGTATTCTTATAGGTGGAGAACACAAGCGTCAGCGCAAGATATTGAACCCCTGCTTCGGGCCAGCCCATATTCGAGAGCTCGCCCCTATTTTCTACGATAAAGGGTACGAGGTAAGGTCATGATTTAGGTTATTCTCGCGGCCCACCGCCTCACTCCGCTAGCGACTTAGCTCCGTGATATCTGGTTGCGCCAAATCGAAGACGGAAGGTTGGAAAGCAAAGAGATTGACGTGTCCGTTTGGTTGGCCCGGGCCACCCTCGACATTATCGGACTTACTGGTGAGTATGGCATAATTTTTTCACTTATTCAATACTTGCTAACCTATGATATTGGAGGTTTCGATTATGCCTTCGACACTCTGAACCAGGGCGAAACAGACGAGTTAGTGCGGGCCTTTATGGACATATTCGCACCAATGCAAAGCCCACCCACACTGGCCTTTTTGGTCGACATAATACCATTGCTGAGGTTGTTTGTGCGTATATTTCCCCCTTATACTTCCTGACCCTGGTAAATAATGATCCTGGAACTAACTTTCTCATCAGCCAACTGAACGAGCAAAGGTCATCGCTCGTTCAACAGCAGTGATGGCCCGGGTAGGCGCTCGACTTCTGCAAGAGAAGCGAGCCGCAGTTCTTGCTGCCGCAAGCAGTGCTGATGCGGTTGAAAAGAAATCTGTGGCTGGGAAGGATCTCCTTTCCGTCCTGAGTGAGTATTCTCCCTCTTAATCAAGATCTCTTCGTTAACCTTATCTCTGTCAACAAAAGTCAAAGCCAATATGGCTACAGATATCAAGGAATCGGAGCGAATGAACGATGTGGAAGTCATTGGCCGTGCGTCACCCAGTTACCATGACTTTCATCTTATTAAAGTACCAATCTCCTTTATTCGAACAGAGATCTATACACTGCTCATAGCAGGTCACGAAACGACATCAACGACCCTCACTTGGCTCCTCTACGACCTGGCTCATCCCGAAAACCATCATGCGCAGGCCAAACTCCGAGAAGAGCTTCAATCCGTCACCACCGACCGACCCACAACTGACGAGCTTAACGCGCTCCCGTATCTCGACGCGGTGGTCCGGGAGACCCTGAGGCTGAACAGTGCGCTCGATATTACACCGAGATGCGCTGGACAGGATACGTCTATACCTGTTAGCACGCCGTACATCGATAGAAATGGAGTCGAGAGGATGGAGATCAGGTACGGAGCCGTTTGACCTGGACAAAACGACTATTGACCGAAACACACGCCCTATAGTATCGGTGCTGGAGAAGAGATCATCATCCCGATTTCACTCATAAATCGAGACAAAGAAATTTGGGGAGAGGATGCCGATGAATTCAAGTGCGTTTCTGAATCCCCAGGCTCCCCCTTTGGAGTTGATACGATGTGAACTGGAACTTACCTCACGCTTCCTGACATTTTAGGCCAGAGCGTTGGTTGGAAGGTAACACGCACCCAAGAAGTTCGGAAATCCCTGGGGTTTTCTCTTCGATATTAACTTTCCTCGGGGGTCCTCGGGCATGTGTGAGTCTTCGCTCCAAGATCCCGGCGGGTTTGGACTGATACCTGAACTTTCTCGCCACGGTGCTTGTAGATCGGGTACCGTTTTGCTCTCCTCGAAATGAAAGTTCTTATCTTCGCTCTTCTTCGTAACATCTCTGTCGAGCTGCCAGACCCTGCCCCCGAAATCGAGAAGAAATCATTGTAGGTCTACGTCGCATGTGGTGTCTAGGGCTCGAAGACGATTACTGACCGAATTGGGCCCATTTCTAGTATCATTACTCGTCCCGCTATAATGCAACCCGATGGGAGCATGAAGAGTCTCATGCCTTTGCAATTGGAGGCCGTGCGCTCAGAGTAATCAGACTTCAGGCGCAGCTTAGCACTTCTAAATCAAGAAAAACACTAGTCAGACTAATTAGTGAATACCATTTTCTTCGCTTGTATTATATAAATATTTTTGATCAAGAGTGATCTCCGCCCTCAATAGCGTTGGCATGGTAGGCTGTGAACAAGGCAGCAGGAGTGTGGCGAGCGGCTGGACGCTAGTCGCTCCACCCAATTCAAATCCACAAAGTATTTCAGCAAACTTTGCCACCTTCCAAGTTGTGATCGCCATTCAGTAGAGTGGGGTTCCATTTCAACAGTTCCTTGGCGTTTCTGCGCCAATACCTGGCCTGGAGACGAGAACAGCATAATCCACTCCATCGGAGGACATACGTTACTTTCCGTAAATGCCTATTCTTAAGGATTGGCTAATGCTGAGGTCATATGATGCCTGATGCACGGGGCTAAGGTATAGGAGAGGTGCTGAGCCTCTATTGCGATGAAATATCGATAGGCTCGGCGGAAGTTCTTTTTCGCCCAGAAGGGGACGAAGAAGCCACTGTGAATTGAGGATTACTTAGAATCAGTTCGCAGCAGATTATTGGATAACTCAGATACAATGCATTCACAGCATCAACGTACATGGTATTGGAACAACTGAGAAACAGGATACGTGAACAACGTGAAACGGCACAAGCGACATGCAAGGAGGGTCCATCTCGCTCGACCGATAAGTTATCTACTTTCAAATTTGAAGTGGTTATACAACAAGGAAACCCGACAAGTAAAGGGCATGGTTGAGGTACATTTGAAACAGGATGGGCCGGACGCTGACCAGACGAAGGAAGCAATGATGGCATGTCACGGTAAAGATGACAGCCTGTGATGAAGCAGACGATGAGACGATTGGATGATGGGACATGATGAAAAAGGGGGTCGGATTTCAAGGGATGGCGAAGATCCAGTGAATCGATGAGGAAAGGTGGGTGCAGCGTAGAGACCGGCGGCAGCGGAATAAGACAGAGAAGTGACCGAAACCAAGATAGACAGGAGGGGGACCGCAGAGACTGTTCAGCCGAGACAAACGTGACCGAGGTAGATCGAACTTGAGAAGCAAGAGGCCGGACCGAGACTGTCGACGTAGGGGTCCATGTCGACGGCGGTACCGTGCTGTTTTGCGTTGGATCATTTAGATGAAGCCATCGAAGTGTCCCTTCAATAGTCTCTCGCCCATTGGAGAGATGCCTCGTTTCTTTCCTGAACCTTCCTGTCCGGAACCTGGGACCGCAAGCGAGGCCGAGCGGGGCTTCCTGCCTGGTCGCGGTTCGCCCAATGTGGGGACACCGCGCGAAAGAACAGGTGAAGCTGAGACGGCCGATGGAGGAGGTGCAGCTGGGACGTTGGTGGATGTACTGAAATTAGGCTGGAGATTGGCGGAATTGGGGTGTGGAACAGCGTAGGCCGATCAGAGGGTAATAAAAACAGCCACGAGGCAGATTGGGCGGGCGATCGTTAGCTCGCAATTCATCTTCACTAGCCCAGGGCTTAAGCAAAGCGCAGACTTACACGGAATGTGTTAGACAGACTGAGACGCCTCAATACGCCCGTGCCACGATCCGAAGTAGGGACTTGGCCAGTGGTGCTCTGAAGGGGGTTTTGGGCCCAAGACCCACGTCGAGTATGGCCACCAACGCCGAACAAACCAGCATTGGCTCCTCCAGGGGGGCTTTCTTCGTCTTCATCGATGACAGCGGCGGTCTTGCTGGAGTTCCAGGGGAAGCCTGTTCCTGCTGTGGTTCGGAGGGGTGATGTCGCTGCCCCGAGGAAATAAGCCAGTGGGGAGGTGGGGGACCCGCCTTCACCGCCATTGGCAGAGGTCTCGCTAGCGCTGCGAGCATGGGAGTGACCATTGATACGCAAAGAAAGCGTAGAGGATGGGGTTTGGACAGATGACGTTGGGGAGTTTGAGAGTGCGGGGAGGGTGGATGCGAGAGAAGCGCTGCGATTGCGCCCAACGATGGGGATGGGATTGGTGTGAGGAATGGAAGTCGTGCGGCTGTTATCGTTCATGTTGTGAATATTCGATCAATAAGTAGTACTGATGGTATGTCAGAGATGCGAAGGGGGAAAAGAGGGAGAGTGGTCAGAGCGTCAAGAGAGTGCAGTCCATATTAAACTAACGGAGCCCCCTAAGCCACAGGAACAAACAAATTCAAGGAGCCCGCGGATTGGTCAAGTGACATTGGCTTAGTTTTCCTGGGTCGCACCGTTCGTTCTTATCGCTCCTCACGTCTCCCATCCCACTCTCCTGGGCACTAAATCCACCAACATACACGCTTGGGGGCAACTTGATCGACTGTGCGCGCTCTCCACCCAGCGGACCCAAAGGGGTACTCCGTTTCCGCCCAGAGACCAATGGGCCCCACCGTTCTAAAACCGTCGTTACCCAGCGCCATTGGAGCTATATATCTCTAGGCTGAGGAGAACGGAAGCCAAGGAGATCTCCGAGTCACCAGTCAAATCCTTCTCTCGCGTGAGGTCCCACCCAATGACCCCCAATTGCAAGTCGCACGGACCAACCACGCACCCTGTTAGGAATTCCCCCATGAACCCTCTTCTTCGCTCTTCAAGGTTAGGCAGTTGGAATGGGCTTCTGCAACCCACTAAGCTTGCTCGAGCGCCCTCAAGGCTGAATGACGAGAGATCGCGTAAAAGGAAGCGCTGGGCATAGCGTTGGTATCTCCGAAATACGGTGCATACGCAGCCTGTTCTGAGTGATGAAACAAAGCTGCGCACCGAAGAGGCCTAGATTTGCAACCTCCACCTCAAAGAAGACCGGAATATGATAGTGCGAAGTTGTCATCATTGTCAGTGAATCGTCGGTGATAGCAGCATCTGTAATTACAGACTCCCTCATTTGTTTCCTGCACGTGTTCGGAATCACCTCCCCTGCAAAAGAAGCTTAAAGCTTATGAGGTCAATGTTGAGGGGCTTACATACCGACATTAACAGCTTGCATATTCTGGGATACCCCCTTTCTCGCTGCCCGGCCCGATTTGCGGGCGCCGTAAGTGGTGAAATCAAGCCGTAACGACAGCTATTCTTAGTATGCCTATTCAAGTATAGTGAAATTTTCCGCGGAAGGAAGAGCATGCTTCAAGAAATGGATTCAGCGAGGTGCATGATACTGTAATCCTAGGACAGTCGGACTGATCCAAACCGATGGGGAACCTCGGTGCCGTGTGTGCGAGAATGCTCTGCCGACTGTTCCTTGGGGATTTCTTGCCACTTTGCTTTGTACCTTTTAGTCTGATCCGAGGTCTTCTCTGGCCGATTTCGGACGGTCGGAGACTGGATTTCGAACCAGTCTCGTTGAAGATGCTCGGCAGATTCCGCTGGGGACCGTGGCTCGGACAACCATTACCATTTGCATAAATGAGGCTGTTGATAAGCTCGGGTTCACACAAAAAACCCGTCTTAGAAGAATGGGGAGAGGTACAGCAGACGCTTGCACTGCTCAAAACCAGGCAGCGCACAGCACATATGCAAGACCAGAAGGGTATGGTAGAACGAAGCATAACCATTCGGAAAGGGCCAGAAGCCAGGGCAGGCAAGACCTAGAGTTTAGCCAAGGCGACAGCGTCTTCCTCAAACGGCATCACCTGCCGCGTATCCTCAGCCATCATCTGAAGCGTTTTGAAGTAAACCCCCTTCTACATGGAGCAAAGCGAACACGGATTAGGTATACCATCTGGCAACGAATTAGTAGCACTAACCTTGATTAAGCCCCACACGCCTGAAACAGCATTCACTCCGACTTTTTGGCCGAGTTGGGTTGCTGCTTCCAGAACACCATTGCTCCCACCATCGACCACTTGATCGACCAGGCCATGCTTCAGAAGCTCTTGCGGAGTGAATTTCTTTCCTTCGAGACAAATTGATCTGATTAAGACTGGGTCGCGAGCCTTTTCCTGGAAGATGGCGCTGAAGCTCTGGGGGAAGGGAGCGCCAAAGTGAACCTGGGGGTCCGGTGCAACAGAGTTAGGAGGTGTAATGACGGAGATCGGGAGAAGACTAACTTCGTTCATGCTGAAGAGATTTTCATGGGGTGCAAGGAGCAAGATGGCAGATTAGGTTTGGACAAAGTTTTCGGTCGGATTGGGAACTCACCAAGCCCACGCTTTCCCAGAAGTCATAACACGGTAGTCGCAACACATCGCCAGGCAGAAGCCAGCAGCACTACGAAAGCGATTAGTTGTAGCTGAGGCGTCAGATGGAGAAGCTTCGGGCTTACAATGTATGTCCGTTGAGGGCTGCAATTGTCGGGACTGAGAAGACCGAGGTAGACTGTTTTCAGCCTAAGCCGATTGAGTGGTCGCGGAGAAAGGACGAACTAGGGAATGATAGGAGACGGGTCATAATTGGCATGGTGAAGTTATCTTGTGGAGGGGATTGACAATTGATGGTTCGTAAGTGCCGAGCCACTTGTCCCGAAGAAACAATCTCCCTCACTGTAGATAAACCCTAGACCCGGAGTCTTGATAACTTCCGGGTAATCAAATCCATTGCTATCATTGTGGCCATGTCATTGCGCATCACTGGTATCATCAGGTACACGAGACAACGCACCTGAAGAACTTGTTCTGATCCAACTTCCCAACAATGATCAACGCTCCTCCGGCACCGGCCTTATCATCCGCCTTCAGTGCTTTGTTTCGAGCGATTCTCCATTCCTTCTCGACGATATCCAAAGCAGGTGTAATCACTTTGGTGCAAACGACTCCTGTTAGCCGGTTGTCGACGCCGTTTTTGAGTTCAAGCACCCAAATGTTTGGTGTTGGTCTGTGCAATGCTCCGAGCGGGTTCGAGGAGTTGATAGGAAGGTCCATTGATTGTTGTCGAGTTGAGGTTGGTTGAGGGAAAGATTTGGGTGCTGAAGGGGGAGCGACGAGCTGTTGAAGAGTAGAGACTAGTTGACCGGCGACGTCGGTTGCCGAACACCGAGTGCCGAGACTTTGGCAGGTGAAGGTTCCCAATGCCCGTCAGCGGCAACTGTGCGCGGCCTATGTAACCCGTTGCATCTAAATTGAAGAGTGAGGTCAAAGGGTGACTCAGCATTTCACTTCTTTTGGGTTTACCACCTGGCTCGATGGCTCGGGGTCCAAGACACTTTAAGTATGCATGCAGACGGCGGTGTTCGAGTGCTCCGGCTTCCCTCTCGCCGCTGGCTTTAGCTCGGTACATCCCGGTATGAATAGAGCAGAATATCTGAGATCATGATACTTAGTTGCTAAGCCCTTACCTATACAACCTCAATGTCCAGAAATGCTGCTGGAGACAGCACAGAGAGGGGTGCGAGGCCTCGAGGTTTAGTGGGAGTTTAAAAGCTTCTAGAAATTGCATACAAAGTATCACAGAGAGACAAATCGAACGTAATTTTGGATTTTTATGCCTCTGGTTTTGATTCAGTGCCTGTTCTTGGTTATTCTTGAGGCCTGCCTTGGATGCCAAGGGATGGGTGATTACTCCGCAGGTCGCCGTTGGTTGCGCCATTGCCCTTTCGGCTGGATCGTTGATGTCAGAAGCGCCAGACTCAGTCACCCTACGCCTGTCAGCTGCCCCTAATGTATAGGCACCTTTTTACGTCGTGGAACAAAGGCCTCTAGAGCGTGTTCGAAGCGAGTGACCTCGCTTTCGCCGCTCGACTTCATCTCACTGTGTTGATCACGCAATGTTCCCGCCTTTCGACTAACTTATAAGCCCGTTTCGCTCCAAGTCGTCCGATTCAAGTTTTTCGTCAACGACGACACCTTCTCCCTCATGGCTCGCACTCCGCCCATCCTTACTCCTCCGGAGACGCCGGGCGCTTCGGGTTTACAACTAGGATCACCAACAGCTCGAAAGCCGTATCATTTCTCGACGCTCTGCGCAACCGTTGACAACCCCAATGCCAAGGACCAATATGGCTCAAGCTCAGTACCGATCTACCAGACCGCCACTTTCAAAGGAATGGGTGGCGATTATGACTATTCTCGCAGCGGAAACCCCACTAGAAGCCATCTTGGTGAGCGATCAGCTTTACCCTTTTACAGTCCACATTGCAACTCGCTCACTTTGACCCCACTTTTCGCCCTGTCAATCGCCACAGAACACCACTTGGCCAAGATATCAAACGCAAGGCATGCCTTTGCAGTTTCATCAGGAATGGCGGCGCTGGACATTATCACGCGCCTTCTCAAAGCCGGGGACGAAGTCATCGCGGGCGACGATCTGTATGGTGGAACGAACCGCCTCCTCGCGTACTTGAAAACCCATCAAGGCGTTACGGTCCATCATGTCGACACGACGAATCCCGAAAGTCTTCACCCTGTCTTGAAGGCAGGCAAAACTGCGATGGTTCTTCTCGAAAGTCCGACAAATCCGTTGCTGAAAATCGCCGATCTGGCGACCATTTGCAGCGACATTCGCGCTCGAGCGCCCGATGCTATTATAGTGGTCGACAATACGATGATGAGCCCTTACTTGCAAAGGCCTCTTGAACATGGGGCAGACCTGGTGTACGACAGCGGGACCAAGTACTTGAGCGGACATCACGATCTCATGGCAGGCGTGATTGTCTGCAATCGCGATGATGTCGCCAAGGTTAGCAGATGGTGTTTTTATTGAATTTAACAGCAAAAGCTGACGCAGTCGGGGACCTTCTGCCAGAAAATCGCCTTCATCATCAACGCGGTCGGCAACGCCCTCACTCCATTCGACTCGTTCCTCCTGCTTCGCGGGACCAAGACGCTCGCCATCCGAATGGAGCGGCAGCAATCTACCGCCATTCAAGTCGCCCGATACCTCTCCAACTTGGGCTTCCTCGTCCACTATCCGGGACTCGAAGACCATCCGGGCCACGAGCTCCACAAGAAGCTCGCCAGTGGGCCCGGAGCCGTCTTGAGCTTCGTCACGGGAGACAAGGAAATGAGCGAGCGCATCGTCGGAGCGACGCGTCTTTGGGGGATCAGCGTCAGCTTTGGCGCGGTCAACTCGCTGATCAGCATGCCCTGCGTCATGTCTCATGCGTCGATCGACCCGGCCGTCCGAGCGGCTCGTGGTCTCCCCGAGGATCTCATCCGACTTTGCGTGGGTATCGAGGATCCGAATGATTTGATCGATGATTTGGAAGTGGCTTTGCTTCAAGCTGGAGCGATCAAGGCTGGACAAGCAGGGTTGGTTCGGAGTAACCCGACGTACAACCCGAGAGCGCATGGAAGTGTGTTGAACAAGGCGATCGAGAAGCTGGCTGATCGCGTTGGAAATGCGAGGGTGGATGAGGAAGTTCCTGACACCGATTGGATGGTGTCGGCTCCTGGAAAGGTCATTCTCTTCGGAGAGCATGCTGTCGTGCATGGTGTGGTAAGCGTTTGAGATACTCCTAGCTTCGAACGAACGAACGTTGCTTTGGCTAACTCGAAAGGGTTTTTCAGACTGCGGTGGCAGCAGCGGTGGACCTTCGATGCTACGCAATCTCTTCCGGCCGAGACGACGGCAAGATCAGCCTGAACCTCCCTGACCTCAACTTTAACAACACTTGGAACGTCGAAGACTTGCCATGGGACGCGGTTAACACCTCTGTCGCTCCCGGAGAGCCTCATCCTCCTGAACTTGAACCTGGGCTCGTTGAGGCGATTACTGCGAGAGCGCTGCCAGTTGTCGATGATGGGAAACCGGCCGGCTACAAACCAGCTGTGATCGCTTTCTTGTACATTTACATGACGATCTCGTCAAAGGATTACAGGTGGGTTCTTAGCATCTGGTGTTCGACTGGCCGGATAACTGATGATTTTTTGGTCATTTCTAGACCATGCCTGAACGTCACCGCACGCTCCAGCCTTCCAGTCGGCGCGGGCCTTGGCTCAAGCGCATCCTACTCGAGCTGCATCGCAACAATCCTACTCTTAACCCACAGGCGACTCAATCTCCCATCTTTGCCCATGCCTACCCAGGCACCCAGTTCATCCGATCCAGTCGGACATCTCCATGTCTCGCACGCCGGTCGGAAAGCCTTGACCAAAGCCTTTGCGGATGAAATCAACCGATGGGCTCTCGTAGCTGAAAAAGTCTTGCACGGAAATCCAAGCGGGGTTGACAACGCTGTTGCGGTTTATGGTGGAGCGTTGGCGTTTACCAAACCTGGATTTGCATTTGCGAATCCTAATGGTGGAATGGATGGGATTCAAGGGTGAGTTGATTCTTTGCCCCCGTCCCCTCTTCGTTCCTGTTCGATTAATTGACCGGGTGGCTCTGCTTTCTTCCTCTTTCTTTCATTTCGGCTCATTATTTGATTTACGCTCTCTCCCCTCACTTCTCTTCACTGGCCTCGATCGGGGGTTCGGTCGATGGGTCACGTAAACCGTTGGGCTTCTCTTTCCCCCCTCCCGTCCGCGTGCGACCGGCCGACCCGCTCCTTGCTTATGCCGCTTCCTCGGGTTTGCAATAATTCCCTTTTTGGGGGGTTCACGAAATCGTTTTCAGGTTCAAGTCTGTTCGATTCCTGCTGGTCAATACAAAGGTGCCTAGGAACACCAAGAGCCTCGTTGCAGGAGTTGGCTTAAAGAAACAGCAGGTCAGTGTCTTCCCTTCCGGACGCGGCTAGTTCGGCCATTATGGGTGTTATCGATGGCACATTTACTGATAACCGAACCTTGCCACGCTCTTTCTTTCACCGCCTCCTCTCTGTCCCCTCCACTTTTTCATTGTTCTTTTCTTCTTCACCCAATCCCCTTCCGCCTTCTCGCATCGACCTACCACGCGCGCTTGCGACACACATAATGATTCAAACAGGAACCTGAACTCGTGAACGGCATTCTAGAACGGATCCAGGCCATCAGCGATGAAGCGCGTCGAGCGTTGTTGGACCCTGAGCTTGAGCGTTCGGAGCTGTTGAAAGCTTTGGAGAGCCTTATCGATGAGAATCACGCACACTTGGTTACGTTGGGCGTATCTCATCCTGCGTTGGAGAAGATCAGGGAGGTTACGGCTGCGAAGGGTTTGCATGCCAAGTTGACTGGTGCGGGTGGTGGTGGGTGTGCAGTTGTTTTGTTGCCGGATGGTGAGAGCTCTTAAGTTCATGGTTTGGGGTTGGGCGGGTCTTTAATTATGGTTATTGTTCTCGCAGCGATTGACGATAAGGCGTTGAACGAGCTCATTCAATCGTTGGAGAAGGAAGGATTCGAAGCGTACACGACGTCCGTCGGAGGTGGTGGGTTGGGAATTCTGTCACCTTATGTGGAGAGGAGCGACGAGGATAAAGTGGGGGCTGAGGAAGACTTTGTCGCTAAGCCGGCGGTTGAACTCGCTGGATGGGCTGCGGATCGCGGAAGGTGGTTGTACACGTAGGCTCTCGCTTTGGCATATTTTGAAAATCAAGGAATCCCCTGATTGGAGCGATGCTGGATAATTAATTAATGGTAGTGGGGGGGGGCATGTTCTATGCCAACAGGCACTTGCTGGACAGTAAAGCCCGGAGATCGACGTGAGAGCCGGGCATGCCGACCCGCAGCCATATCATTATCTAAAAGGGCCTGAATTTGAACACTGGTTTATCGGCTTGAAGGTGCCATTTTGACGACAGCATTACCAGTCCGAGGGCTTCTCAGTCAAAGGCCTTGAGAATAGATGCTTGGTCACGAGAGCGGGTTTGAGTTGGCCGACTCACTATGTGAACAGTGGCAAGTAATACAGTACTGAATGTCCACAGGTCCGCGGCATCGCCCCCTCGGGAAATGCCTTAACCAAGAGAGGGACAGACAATACCGAAATGCTGCGTCGGACTTGCCATTGCGGGCGATGCGTCGATCGACCGGAATCAGAAAAGTGATGAGCAAAGATGGGAAACGCTTAGGACTAGAAAGCCACAACGCGTTGCAAGTGTGCGTGTGGGGTGAATAACCTTTGGGCGCATGAGAGGCGAGTTCATTCTGCGAGGGACGAGTGGAAGCTAGACTGGATAGAGAATGCCACATCCTAAACGGGGAAGGTGGCAGAGATCTCCAAGAGTCGGATCTTGGGGTGCAGGTATAAGGTTGCTGGTTTAGCGCCCAGGCCATTCCGAGTGCAGAACTAGCACCAGTCCGGGGTGACATGGAAGAAGGGGGGCATCTGATAGCGTCACACACATGCTTTCAACACCAATCGCTCGGGAGTCGTCTCTTGCTTTCTTTTCTACTTTCGGGTGTCTGGCCCAAGGACACGGTGACGATCGGTCATTGAGCTCCCTTGAATTGATAACGGGGGCGACGTCATCAATGACCCCCGCTTTGATTGGACGTGGTCATCGGCTCAGGTTGTGTCTTGGTTGAGTGGACGGGGGTTGATTGGTCGGGTATGAAATCCGGCGAGACCGAGGGGAACGAGACTCGGAAGATAGAGAAGCTGTGGAAGGTCGTGGGTCCTGAGCGTGGTGCGAGGGGGAGCCGGTCGCTGGAGCTGTGCACGAGGGGTGCATTATGGGATCGCCGTCGCTGGTGCTGCTGCCCCCCTCTGTTGTGTGGACAGACCATGGAAGATTTCTAATTGCGGTGTGGAGCGGGGGGGTAGCGACGATTAGTGCTATTTGTTTGGGTGTGAAATGAATCGGAATAAGCCCAATGCGACAGACCCCAGAAGAGAGGAGAGAGCGCAGGGAAAGAAGCCGCCTGTTATCATTTCTCTGCATTCGAACGCGGCCATGTTTGCTCCAGACCCCTTCAAACACTTGTCAATTCCCCCCCATTCTCCCTCCCCTCACCCGCTCCCTTCCCCTCCCAATTCCACCCTCCCAGTCCACTCCCTTATGGCTGCTCAAGCCGACCCCGTACATGGTCTCCAACTAGCCCCAGACAACTCACAAATCCTCATACAGCGTCCCGCACCGCACGCCCCAGTCCGTTCCATCAACGCCCACCAGCTCGCCCGTCTCGTCCACCAGTACAATACAGCAGACGTAGAAGATTCCGTTCTCTTCCCCTTTTTACACGGCCTGGAGGGAAACAACATCGCCCAAAACTCCTTTTTCAACTACGCTAGAAGGTCCGATGGGCGCGTCAGGCTACCGCGCTATCGCGGCCTAGTCCTCGTTCGTGCTGATGAACAGGGGCTTGAACTCGACATAAGGGGCAACGTCAGGAAATCAACCACAGATCCAAAGGACATCCACCACGACGATGACGACGACGATTCAGACGATTCAGAGGCCTATACCGACGACGAGGACCATGTCATGGCCTCCCTCGATGCTGAACTTCACATGCACCCCGTCGCCGAGCGCAACCAACGCCGTCCGGAACAGCTCGACACCCACAACGTCGGCCCCGTCGTTGCAGCATCCACAGACCCTTCGTCCTCCATGACCAGCGCGTCCTCGGATTCCATGTCCTCCAACTTTTTTGCGTCCCCAACCACCTCGTCCGCCTCCCTCTCCCAGACGTCCCCGCCAACCACACCCAATAGCACCACCGATTCCACCAAGATGTCCTTTTCATCCTACTTGCCCGCTAATGCCACCGGTGAACCTGCTGCCCAAGATGCCAACGCTTCCTCTTCCGAAGCGCGAGACCGCACTCCTGTCCCCCTTCCTCCCCCGCATCATGACGCCCCGCGTCGTCCCTCTCACGTCCTCACTTGTTCTTTCCACCCGGACGAACTCCTCGTTCAAACTCCCAACGGTTCCGCGTTCGTCACTCCCAGAATCCCAGATGGCATTTCTCTGTGAGTGCCTCAACGACCGACGACCCGTTCGTCGTCGCATCTCAGTCCTAAGCGAAATTCACTCACGCTCTTACCCTTTTCTTTATGCCTGCGGTGCCCTCTCATTAGTCGGAATTTCGGCACACAAGTTGTGAGTTGGCGTTCCCAGACCTGGACCCTTTATTGCCATTTCGCTGATCTCGAACCTCGCATTGTTGTTGTGCCTGCCTGCTGTGCACGTTGGATGTTGTTTTTCATTTCAAGCCAATTTACGCCTCCCTTTCGGACGTTGTCGTCTATTCTCCTCGAGGCAAGACCCGGAACGCCATGGCATTGGCCGAGCGGTTCAAACAAGCCATCGAGGCCAAGGCTCATGAACGCGGCTTGATCGTTCCCGCCGCCGATGCCAGCAAAGATGCGACTATGAAACCTGATGGTCTGGTGTACAACGTTTATGTCGTTACGGGTGAGTGGTTTCCTTCGTGTTACACAGTGCGACGATCTTTTTCTGACGTCAAATTCCTTCCCGCTTGTCGTGTGCCGCTGCGGATAACGCGAAATTCTAGACCCATTCGAAGTCTTCGAAAGGGACTTGCCGCATTTGGTCGGGATTGATTCCAAGGGCAACTTGGTCCGAAAGATCGAGTTCATGGAACGGGAGAAGGAGGAAATGCGAAACTTGACTCGCGCAAGTGAGATTGCGGATGGCGTCTTTGTGAGGCTTATCTATTCCAAACTATCGTTTAATGTTCTAAATCTTAATTCGTCCCCGACAAGCTTGGAAACACCGGTGACGTCCCACTGCTCACCAACCTCCCCGCGCCCTTGGTCGCTCCTCAAAGCCACCCTGGCATGCCAGCAACGTTGCCAGTGTATCCCGGCTTGGATCCTTTCGACGGTTCGAACAACCCCGGTGCATACGACATTTGCATCGAATGCCACGACATGGCCAGCTTCCCCTCGTACGCCCAACTGCGAGGGGTAGAGGACCGACTGAAAGCCCTGGAAGAGGCGTGGAGGCAGCGAGTCCGCGAGAACGCGTACAACATGGATCGCGAACGCGAACAGCAAGAGTTGGCGATGCGCAAGCAGAGAGAAGAGGCGAGGAGGAGGGAAGAGTTGAGAAAGCGGAGGGAGGCGGAGATGGACATGGACATGGACTTGGACGAAGATGAGGACGAGGATGGAGGGTTGACTTCGAGTTCGTCGCCGTCCCCACCGCATTCGTCGTCGTCTGCATCGGAACAGCAACATCAGCAGCGACAACAGCAACAGCGGGACGTCAAGGTTCTCGACGGTGGGATGGGACTCGGCTTGGATATGAGACCCCTCTCGCCGCCTGTGGAACCTGGGACGCTGTCCCCCCGGACGAGCGAGATGATGAACACGTTGGCGGTGTCGTCTCCTCAGATGGTCGGACAAGATTCGTTCCCTGGAGGGGACTCTTTACCCTCACTGTTCCCCAACCCCAAGTCTGAAGCCACGCCCATACCCGTACCTGCTACTCAACCTCGTCAAACCCACCACCACCATAACCATCATACCCGCTCTCGCAGCCTCGGAAATAGCCTCTCTTCATATTCATCGTACGGTCAATCCTCACCCACGTCTCCATCACCCCGCATGACCAGCACCAAAGCGCGAGGAGTCTCGTCCATCCCACCCCGCCCCGCACCCAACGCTTCTCAAGTCATTCACTTGGCTTTCCCTTCATCGCCACCGGCCACTCCTGGTACTTTGACCAGCCTGCTCCCGTTCTTGCACTTCTTACACTCCTTGACGAAACCTCGTCCACCAACTCCGGATTACGGCGCCGTGGAAGTTGGGAGCGGAGGACGGGGCGGGAGCAACGCGGGCTTGGTTGGCAGAGCGCGGTCTCCGAGCTTGAGCAACGGGGGTGCGAGCGCGGCTGGAGCTTCTTCGAGGTCCAGCGTTGGTCATTCTCGTTCGGGCTCGGTGACGAGCAGCATTTCACCTCGGATGAGGAGTCAGACGATGGGCGGATTTTCGGGGATCATCGGTGCGCCGTCGGCTGGCAGACGCGGCAGTCAATCGTCGGCCACGGCCTCGGCTGCGATGGCCAACGTGCCCTTGTCAAGGCCGTTGAGGATTTTGATGCATGCCGGAGATGGCTATACCGAGACGTCGGTCTTGGCGTTGAGTTATATCATGTTGACGGGGAATAAGACCTTGCCCGAGGCGTATTTGGAGTTGCAGGTGAGTATTGCTCGGAGACAGGCGGCGAGATTTCGTCTGATTGGATTGGCTGTACTCTGTAGGTTACTCGTAGCAGAAGCTTCTTCGTGTACGGCGCGGACGTTGGTGTCCTTCGGCGAGTCGAGCAGAGGCTCAAGTTGGAGCGAGAACGGGAGAGGGAAAAGATCGCTGCCTCTATTGCCGCGACCGCTGCGAGCGTTGGTGCTAATAACGGAAGTGGATCAAGCACCCCTCGAGCAAGCGGTACCGTTTCGGGCAAAGACAATTCTGCTCGAGGAGGAACGTCCCCTCCACCTTCCTCGGCAGCCAAGTGGAGATGGACAGGCCTTCCTACGAGTTGGAGATCGGGAAGTCTCAGCAGTGCTGGAGTGTCCCTCCTCAGCGGAGCCGGTATGTTCTCTTCCGTCGGTTCTTCATCGAACAACACCCCTCAACCCCCAACTTCCATCGCGAATGAAAAAGACCGTCAAGCGTTGTTCACGCCACCGTCGTCGACGGAGGAAGCCGAGAACAAAGTCATGACGGAACCTCCTACGGATATGGGTGCGCCGAGCCGGAATGGCGGTATTTTACCCACGACAGCGTCTGTTCCAAACTTAACGAGACTTGTTGGGTCCACAGCGGCCAATAGCATGGCCAACCAACCTCCGTTGTCCGCATGCGCTTTGCCGAGCGAGCTTGTGGCGGAGTCCCCTTCGTCCGTCCTAGATCAGTCTCATCATCAGAGAGTCGTTCCTTCTCAACGCGGCACGTCCCTGTCTCAGTCGTACGCTCCCGGGGCACAGGTGACGGTGCGAAGGGCAAGAGCGAGCACGTCGCCCATGTTACCGTCGTTCTTGGATCACGAGACTTGGTTTAACGATCCCAAGTTTGATGGCAGTTTCCCATCGCGAGTCTTACCTTTCTTGTATTTGGGGAATTTGTGAGCACCTCTGAATACCTTTCAGGCCCGAGCTGGAGTACTGATGTTTTTATGTGATAGGGCCCACGCTGGAAATGCGTACATGTTGCACGCCTTGGGGATCACCCACGTCGTGTCTGTCGGCGAATGCGCTTTGATCCCTCCCGCCAACGATGGATACACGACCTACGGCCATAACCAGTCGGGATCTTATCAAGTCACTACTGGTTCGACGGGGACAAATGGGTTCCTTCCAGGTCGTCCGAGGTCAGGTTCGCTATGGGTCGAGGAGAAGGAAGGACGGATCAAGGTCTTGGATATCAAGGTCAGTGGAACTTTCCCCCATGCGACACGGTTTGCTCATACGCTGACCATTTTGACTCCTATTAGGGCGTTTGCGACGACGGTATAGATTCGCTTCGACCTCAAATTCTCCCAACTGTAGAATGGATAGATAAAGCTAGAGCCGAAGGTGGCAAAATCTTGATTCACTGCCGCGTTGGTGTATCGCGCAGTGCTACCGTTACTGTAAGTGGTTGGATCAACGACTCCTATCGTGGGTTTGTCAGCTGACCGTTTTGATCTCCAGATTGCGTATGTTATGCACCACCTCAATGTCTCGTTGGTGGACGCCTACTTGATGGTCCGGTCGAGGAGGCTGAGCGTTCTGATTCGTGAGTTGCCCCTGGGGTTCTCGCCGTTTCTTCGACTGACAATCAGCTGGCTCATTAGAACCGAACATGCGCCTTCTGTATAACCTCTGCGGTTGGGAGATCGAGCTTGCCCGCCGACGAGCTGCCGCAGAAGGCCGAGAACCGACGATGAACGAAGGCAGACAACTCAGCTGGCCTTTCCTCGCTCGCGAAGTCCATATTCTCAATGAACGGTATCTCTCCTGAACCTTGCACCTGTTTCCCCGCCCATCATCTGAGGTTACTTCGATACCATTTCACCCACTCACTTGCATCATCCTCCAATGTTGTTTGTACCTGTCTGTTTGCATCCACTGCCTGTATGTGCACACAGTTCCCCCCCTCCTTTCTTCCCGTCGTTGAAATCCCACACTCAATTCCCCTAACCCGTATCTCCTTTTCTTGGCATTCACCAATCTCCTTCTGTCCTGTTCGCTTTTATGTCCTTATGTGTAGCTCAGCGACTGTACGCTACTATCAGTCTCTCGTGCATTTGTAAAACACGCAATGTTGTCGTCCTAGACGGACATGTCATGACCATTTTTGATTCCACGTTACGTATGCATACACCATCAAGCTTCTGACCATCGCAGTGAACCCCAGCCATCCGGTACAGTACAGCGCCAGGTGGATGGTACTCGGAGCTGTGCAGTGGAAGGTGGCGAAGAGATCAACACCCCGTTCTCGCTATGCGCCACAAAGACGTTCTCGAGAACGAGGGAGTCCCTGGCCACGTTAGAGGGCTGGCCTTCCTGACCATGCTCCCCGACCGAAGACGCGGTTACGAACTGGACCGAACCTGGTTGAGCTTGAAGCACAGTAGCGTCGGCAACTTGAAGTATGGGCTTGTGCAAGAACTTCAGGTTCGGAATCAGGGTCAGGAATTTGCCTTGAGCGCGATGTCAAGCTGGCGGCTCACCTGAACTCGACTTCCTGTCGGCGGACCGACATCAGCATCCACGGAAATGGTACCTCTCGATGGGCCTCCAGCTGAAACGCGATAAACCATGCTAAAAGACTGTGAAATCAAAGATGCTACGTTGTGAGCCTCGATATTCAGGGCCACGCCAATCAAGTCGGGCACTTACGGGTTCAGCAGAATCCGCCTGGGATTCGTTGAGGACACCAAGATACATGTCAGCAGCTTTTCGCGTTGCTGGTGTTTCTCCTTCTGACGGCGGCACCGAGTTGTACGCCACCAAGGCCTCCTTCGTGGGATTCTTTCCGTCGAGTTCATAGATTAGATTAGAGGCCGAGCTGGATTCGGGGTATGTCGTCAGCACCCGAGACCGTTCCTCAGTACCAGGAAGACAAAAATGATGGGCCTGGAGAGGCTTCGCTCCGCCGATCGTGCTCCAGGCCGGCTACCAGCCAAAATCCCAATCGAGCGCGCCGGTATCGCTAATTGCCGTGCCTGCCTGTTGCGGATAAAGCTTGGATACTAACCTTGTTATGGAGTACGTTTTTGAAATGGCTTTTAGCCCGTGGAACCCACGATCAAGTTTTGGCGTTGGCTCCCCAAGAAGGGCAAGGCCGACTGCACCAGCACCAAATGGCTTAGAGCCTCGGACTAAAGTTTGGTCAAGACCCGTCACGAATGGAGTGAAGGTCCCGATAAGGCCAAGCTGAAAACGTAATGATTGGTCAAGGAAGCCGTTGGTTCGGAAGGCCGCGGCCGGAATAAGCTACCTTTGGAATATGGGGCAGGTGACGATCCAAGGAGCTCATCAAACCTTCTGGAGCATTGTCCGAAAAGTACAGAAGCGATCTGATGCGGTTTCTACAATGATGGCACGTGAGCAATGTTCATTTCAAATTCACACTGATCCCTCGCGCACCTGTGCTTTTGCAACTCTTCAGGCAAGTCGGTCTCGTTGCCATTCAAGCTAGCATCATAGCTCCACACATCGTTAAACCCATTTCCACTATCCAGTATCTTCTCCAATACCGCTGTATCCTGTGCGCTCGGATGGGGAAGGGTTCCTGGTCGTTGCCATCGACCCAACGAGATCGGCGCCTTCCCTCCGATTGTTGACCTGAACGGTATGGTCAAAGAAGCAGAGAATGTAGCGATGGAGCAATACGCTAGTTGGGGATAGACTGGCGAAGGGTACGAAACACATCCAACCGCCGACTTGGAGGTCCTCTTGCCCAGGACGGAAATGAGATGTTGAATCACCGAAGGGTCGGTGTTGCTTGAAATTGTATAGATGACCGCATCTTTACTTGATATAGATAGAGACTCGACAAGTTGCAGGAGAGTTGCACTTGAACGAGCAAAGATGGTGGTAGCTAGGCGTAGCATGGGTACGGCCGAAATTCGGTTCAGGTGTCGTGTGCGGCAACCTCGTGTGATGTCACGGACCCTCTCGGTAGTCCGAAATACACGGTGAAGATGCAAGATTCTAATCGCAGTATATATCCAGATTATCAATATCGGTAACTATTCCGATAAATGGGGGAGGTTTAACGATAGCTAGTAACTACTTGAACGATAACGCATGTTCCCTATCGCATAGAACAACGGCCAGACCCTGGCATCACCACCCGGCTTGCCTGCTAGATACCCCATTCCCCCCACTGAGGGTCACCAGAGGCACCCGGTGAATGCGGAATAGTTAGAGGACTCGTCTCCAGCATCTCCACAAGGCGGTCCGCCAGTCCATCCCTATCATCCTTGCCACGGATAGCCAGCAGCAAAGCACCATTGTTTGGTTCGGCGATCTGCAACATTCTCACCTCCGGAGCCTCCTCTACCTGAACTAGCTTACCGGTCGAGATATGTCGCACCTCGATCCAGCCACTGAAGCTGAACAAAAGAACATGGGGGCCACGCAGCGCCCACGAGTTGACTTTCGTCTCCCACCGAACATAAGTCCGGTTACGTGTAGGATATCCAAATTTGGACACATAGGTCCCAAACGTGTCGTAGAGGACAAGACGTTCGCTCTCTGATGCCCACACTACTCCGAGAGGGGTAGCGTTCATGGCCCTGTTTTTCAACGCACTGAGAGCATCCGCCGTCCCGCTTCCACATGCAGAAAAGTCTGGCACAGTCAATACACGACGCTCTGTAGGGGCGCTAGTTGAGAGGAAATGTTAGATGGCGCTGTTTACGGCAGAGTGATGAGATAGATCCGCTCACGCAGTAGGATCCACGACCACGAGCGAATGGTCGGCTGCGACCGTCACAGTCCGGTTCAGTACTGTGAGTCCGCTTGCATCCTTGGGTACGAAGAAAGGCTACAGAAGCGACCGGAACCGGGGTTAAGTTACGACTTCCGGGTCTAGATACGGCCCAATCGCGCAACGCACCGCTCCATAGCGCCGATACGTGAGTGGAGAGCGAACAGCGGATGTCGGCGTCGGAGTTACGGCCTCTTCTAGCTGCCCACCAACTGGCTCCAGGGTATGTATGGTTTGCTGCCTGAACCCCTTCTGTGAATAGCAGACTGTGCAACACGGTTCGTAAGGAGAGGCTGCATAAAGTGCCGAACGCAAGCCGCTCACTGATTATTCTCTCATTCAGGATTCCAACTTGGAGAAGCGTGACAGGGCCATCACCGTTGTCCAGCCTCTTAAGAATAGTATTGGAAACCGGGTGCTCCATGTCCATGGCTTTTGTTATGTCGTCCAGGGGGAAGGTCAGCAATCCGCCGCCATGAACAACCAAGAGTTGACCTTGCTTCTCCAGTGCTGCGAGTGCGGAAGGATTTGCTAAGTCTATGACCTTGCAGAATTTTCGGTCCGGTCCAGCATATGACATGTATATGCCCAAATCGCATCCTACGACGAGACAGGCACGCCCACCAATGCCTTCAGACCTCAAGGTCAGAGATCTGATAGAAACAAGGCATGTGAAAAAGTGAACGTACTAAAACGTGCTGCGGTCGATATCCGCCCTGGAAAGTGGCTGGCGGCGGACTTGCGAAGAGGGGAGGTTGCGGGGACGAGTGATGTGACTGATCTGAAAAATGTATCGGAGATGCTCTCCACTACAAAAAGCTACGATAAAAGAACCTCGTCAGGATCGAATCTCGCCCTTATGGCGCCACATACCCTATTGGAGTCTTGTTGGGTTCGCCTAATGATGATCGCCTCGTCGAAAGCGTCGCGCCATTTCTTCCTATTCCCTTCACTGCTCGCATATAACGTATAACGACGTTTTGAATCTAGGCTTGCGTGGTGTATCGTGAACGGATACACTGGAATCGA
>KN823018.1:157919-188642 GCA_000827465.1 Tulasnella calospora MUT 4182 | reverse complement strand
GCATGGTCGCCTGATGATCTAGAGCACGTTGTTCGCTATTTCCCCGAGTTGGAGATCTTCCGCTTCAGGATGCAGGATCCTAAAGTAGGTTCTCGAACTATTCGAATACTCAATGAACGGGGCTCTGACATATCTCCAAAGCTCGCCAGCTTGCAACAAGCCATATTCTACATTTCTCGGCTTGACAAACTCCGCCTCATCTCGTTTGGCTTTCCGGCCGCCCGCAGAGATATCCTGGATGACGCATGGCAAGAGTTGAAGCTTCGAGAGTTCCTCGGTCGAACGAAATCACGGGTCTTGGAAAGAATTAACTTCGTTGGGAAGGGCGAATGGAAATTGGAAAAGGCCCGAGTGTGGAAACTGTGGGAAGAAGGGATTGTAGTTCGAACCGTCTCGTTATGACTTGAAACATATGGAGGTGCACTGACTGAGTGCTTAAAATAGACGAGGGGGATCGTCGCGTGAGCTACGCACTTAGAATATATAAGCGTCCGTCGATGATCCCTCGGCTCTCGCCGCGTGAAGTCTGGCTTTTATCGGGTCGTGCTCTATGGCCGAGAGTCTCTGACGAGAGGTCGCAATTTTCATCGCTGAGAGCCGACTGCCCGCTGCTGACGGCTCAACGTTAAACTGGACCTCGCTATCATCACCGGTGTAGCCCGTGCGTCAATATTACAAATTTCCGCTTCGATCCCTGGTACTTCACCACAACTCAACCATCCTGTAGGGTTCGATTCTGTCTGCTATTACGCCACTAGTGACAAAATTTTCTTTAGCTCTGTTATCGCATTGCGGTCGTACGATGGATCACCTATTGCGGACCTACACCCCGCCCGGCGCTTGGCCACGGAACTCCCAAACCTTCGAATCAGGCATTCTTGCCACCTATGAGAGCATTATTGCTGAAGAGGTGGCGTACGACGAAGCATGGATAGGCCCGCCTCGTACACCTCCAAGGGTGAGTCGAACCTATTATCGCTTTCTGAATCCCGACCGATCTGCGATCGATCCCAGACTGCAGCCCATCGCTTGCCAGCGGAGACTTGGATGGCCGTATGTGAGGCTCTCCGTCGACTCGACCTCATTGACGCTATGAAGCAGCACGAATTGTGGGAACCAGTATATCATGAACTGCTACTCACGACCAGAAACAAAAACCGGCCAGGCCTAATCCTCACGGCTCATTCCATCCTCCCGCTATCCCGAACATGTCGCTATCTCCACAGAGTTACATCGCCCTCCCTGCTGAAGAATATTCGACTTAGCCCGTTCTACCCGATTTCGCCCAGGGGATCGGCATACCTCGCAATGATACGACAGGTCGAATCCCTTCACTTGAACGGCAATCAAAGGCTCCGACACGTCAGAGGGCTTGCAGTCGCGTGCCCACCCCATGGAGCCTCGAAGGAAGAAGATAAAGCCAGCGGGGGAGAGCTTCGCAATCAAATTCGTAGCTTGTTGATACGTCTTCCCAACCTTCGTCACTTGACGCTTGCCAGTATGAAACTGGATGCACCGCTCATGCAGAGCATTCCTATTTTACCGTTGGAACACCTTTGGCTACTGGTTCCGGAAGCAGAAAACCCCGTTACAGGTGGTACCCTCACTTTGACGACCGAGCCGAAAATCAAACTGCGATCCTTAGTGGTGCGAGAGCGCCGGCGGCGGGACGCAGTGTTCATTCCCGCTAACTGGATCAGTCAATTCATCGGACCGACCATGCAAGACCTAGCCTTTGATAGGGACGTATTAGGTTCGTCAGAACTGCCGGTTCTTCCGGATCTGGAATTTCTGCAAGTTCCAGCGACTTCCCGTTTCGGTCGAATCGGCCAAAGCGTGCCTTCCCTGCTCTCGAAAGCTCCCAATCTCAAAGACGTGACGCTCGAGCTTGAAGCTCCACCGTGGGATCCATCCAGCACATTTCCAACATACTCTCGCCTCCAACACATTGTGTGCAATTCCTCCTGGCTTCGGTATCTCATTCCTGGGAGCTCGGTCACGATCGCCAAGGTCTCATGTGACTCTCAGATAGCGATGCAGGAGTTGTCTGAGATCCTCCACGAAGGCAGTGTGCCACTGCGTAATCTCCGCCTGACCTATAGCAGCGTCCGGGCACGAGAACCATGGTCGCCTGATGATCTAGAGTATGTTGTTCGCTGTTTCCCCGAGTTGGAGATCTGCCGCATCGAGATGCAGGATCCTACAGTAGGTTCACGGACATCGAATAAGCAATGACCAGGGCTCTGAAATATGCCACAGGTTGCCAGCTTGCAACAAGCCATGTTCCACATTTCTCGGCTTGACAAACTCCGCCTCATCTCGTTTGGCTTTCCGGCCCGGGCCGCCCGTAGAGATTTCCTGGACGACGCATGGCAAGAGTTGAAGCTCAGAGAATTCCTCGGTCGAACGAAATCACGGTTTTTGCGAAGAATTACTTTCGTTGGCAAGGGCGAATGGAAATTGGAAAAGGGGCGAGTATGGAAGCTTTGGGAAGAAGGGATGGTGGTTCGATCTGTCTCGTTATGACTTGAAATAGCCAAAGGGATTGGGTTAAAGGACTTCAAGCCGTTGAACCATATTTTGGGGTTTAATCATATGCAATAGAATACCGTGTACTCTGTGTGGCGCCTGGAAAGTCGTGGCGGTGTAAATTAATGGGACAGCATAACGGCCGACGCCTCCTCTTGCGCCGATGAAGACCCCCCCCCAACCTCTCAAAATCGTGCCCTTCTCACCTCATAACTAGCGATAGATCCCAAATCAAGTATGCTAAACGCTGCCGATCGCACTAGCTCTGAACCCGACTCGCCCTCAGACACCACCCCGCCGACCGTGGATCGCGGACCCGAGAGCGGGGACAGAGAGAGAAAGGAGCAGACCGCTGGGTCAAACAATGTGCGACTTCGAATTTTTCTTCTTGATACGCTGACCTGACTCAAGCACTCCTTCTAGGGACGAGCAGAAGACTTATTGCCACCGGAAATCTGGACGGAGGTGTGCCGTAAGCTCCGGCAGCTCGACCGAGCAGAGGCGGCACGCCACCACGAAAGGAACACATGGCAATACCCAGAATTGTCAGTGCGAACTAGACACTGGGATGTTCCTGTCTGTACATCTCGATCCCTCGTTCCACTCTCAAAAACTTGCCGCTTTCTGTATCGAGTCTCCACGCCTTTGCTTCTCGAGGCGGTCCGCATTTACCCCCGGTATGGTAGCCCCGAAAGAGGACTCGGTGACTTTGACATTCTTCGACAAATGAAGGCTCTTGGACGCCTTCCCCATGACGGCCTGCAGCAAATAAAAGACCTCGGGGTCGAACTGCGGTCTTCTCTCAATCCACTGTCGATGAGAGAGGAGTTGCTCCTCAATCAACTCAATGATCTGCTCTCCCGACTCCAACACCTTCGCCATCTGACCTTGGTACGGATACCGCCCGACGACGCTCTCATGCGTAGGATCACGGCCCTGCCACTCCAAGAGCTGCGTTTGTGGAAGTCAAGCCCCTCTCCAAGCGCAAGTGACATCTCGGCGTGCATTTCAACAAGGCCCCAGGTCAGGTTGCGTTCACTGATCGTAGAGGCTCGCATCGGAACTTCCGTAAACGAGGTTGGCTGCCAGTGGGTTGATAAGCTTGCCACGGGAACAATGGTGGACCTGCTTCTCGACGTTGGACTCCTACCACCGAACAACTCAGCACTCCTCGAGCATTTACGATCCCTCACCCTTAGAGGCTTACATCACGACCCCAACTTACTTGACAAGCTCTCGACGTTTTTCTCAAGGGCACCCAAACTCGAAGACCTTTACATGTGGCTCGACGCACCAACGGATCCATCGCCCGCCAGAATACTCATTCTTCCCGCAATCTCCCGTTTTGAATTATACTCTTCCTGGATCCCATACTTGGTTCTCGGGACTTCCGTTACTCGGATCAAGGTATTGGTTCAAACCGGGACGACGCCCGAGCAGATAATCCGATTCATGAGCCAGAGCGCCGAATCGGTCAAATATCTCAGCCTGCAGTACAATCACAGCTATCCCGAGGGCGCATGGACAGGAGATGCTTTGCAAGACTTGGTTCGTCTCTTTCCCGATTTAATCCACTTCAGTTTCCGATTGGAGGATCCTACGGTATGTTCTGGAATGTGCACCATTGATTTGCTCTCGTGACAAGGATCTGAGAGCAGAATTTGATTAGAAACACGATTTTCAAGACTCATTGCGACTTCTCGGCAAGCTTCGTTCTCTACGATCTATCTCCTTCGGCCTGCCTTCTGACCGAAAAGAATTCGGCATTGCATGGCAAGAGTCTGCACTTGCACAGTTGCTCAATGATGCAAAATCGTCTAAACTATACGGAGTCTCATTCGTTCGAGGAACGCACTGGGAATATGGTCAGGGGGAATGGAATTTGCGTATCAATGGGTCGACACTTGCAACACGGCGCTTTCACTCCAAGTTGCCGGAGGCATCCGTCAATATACGGGTCCAGGATTGATGGATTATTAGATCGCCTATTTACTGCAGTTCTATTCGCTTTGGTACATCCTCGTTTGGGCCGCAATACATCCAGGTCTTCAGCTCCAGCCAACGCCAAACATCTTCACAACCGAGGTCTACCTCTCGAAGGTGTTTGGACTTTGACAGCCCCACCAAATCCCGCAATCTCGCCTCTCGCCACGAAAGCCAATCTTCCGGGTCCAGAGTTAACTCTTCGGCGGGTTCAATTTCAATGCATATCTTGCGCAATAATTCGAGTCGAGCGACGAACGGGATTGCGTCGATCACCCCCTTTGAGTGAGAATTGGTATAAGCACGGCAGTTGCGAATTTCCTTCGAGCGATTTCAATTCTTACCTCTTGATTCGGCATCAACAACCTCAGTTCCTCCAGGGCATTGAACCTCTCAACCAGTTGGTCCAGAACCTCGAGAGTATGGGGGGGATGGCATCTCCGAAAGTCGACCGTATCGAGGGTTTTGATCGGCAGTGTCGACTCTTGAATTGTTTTAATGATCGCCTTCCAGTTGTGGCCCTGCCATTCGGGGGGCTTCTCCCTACCATCTGTCACGTGAAGTCGAAGATGCTCCACTGGCCGTCCAGAAACCAGATATTCCACAATCTCTACATCACACGTTATCATCTGCAGTCTTTCCAGCCTCCGCAGCCTCACCGCATGCTCCTTTGGTAGGTTGACACCGTAAATGTGTAACCCCTTCAGCGAGATGCAAGGCTCTAGGGCCGTGATCACTTTCTCCGGCTCAATAGATAGTCCCGGCACTATCGTAAGCGCCAGCTCATGTAGGCCAGTACATGAAGTCCACGGGATGAGCTTGAAACCTGATACATCCACCACAAGGTGCGTCAAAGTGGAGGAGACGAGGACATCGAGTAAAACTGGGATCTTGCTCTCTGAATAATGCCGATAAGTATCGAGAAGCTGAAGACTCTGAAGGTGGAAACGAGCTTGATCGGGTGTATCATTTATTGGGAAAACATTAAGAAGCTGGCAGTTGTCCAGTTTGAGATGCTGCAGCTTCGTCAGCTCCACGAGTTTCTCCAGATCGATATCGACGTTGGTCAGATGCAGTCGGCGAATGTTAGTCAGTGACCGGAGGACGTCACCCCAGAGGTCAAGCATTGGCGCATGCTTTTGAATGCTCTCCGATAATGGGTAACGGAACGCGAACTCTTGGACGAGCTCCTTCTGTTTGGCTGCCCCTGGCTCCATCAGGATCTCCAACATCCTGGCAGCATTGCATGCCATCCTAATCCGCCTAGTTTTGTTTTTGGACTTCCTCGGAGCCACGCGAAGCCGCTCCAACGCAACCGGGAAGAGTGCATGGCGGGAGTGACGGCAGACGCTGGAGAGGCTGAGGAGGTCGCTTGAACTTAAGATGATGTGTTTTGTCCAAGGAGGGAGATCGCTTGTATCTTTATTTCGGTTTCGGTAGTCTGCGAGCCCTCGCAAGCGAACTGCGTCGGTGATTGCAAGCCAGACGTCCGGCGGAATGTCTAACGTAGTGATTCCGTTACCACTTTGACGTTGCTGGAATATCTCGAATAGCTCAGTTTCGAAGGAAAGCCCAAGGCAGGAATAGGTGGCTCACCATCCCCCAAACTTTGCTAAAGATACTGGTACCGTGGCGGTTCAGAGTGAAGCGGTGGAGTTCGTGTTCGGGCCTGACTCACGCGACTCGAGGCAGGTCTCCACGCGCACCATGTAGTCAGATAGAAGAACCCGCACGACCCCCGAAATTCAAACACATAATATATATGACGCGGATACGCCACGGCAAAATGAAGGTCTAGAAAAAGGTCTACAACAGACAACATGACTCCCAAGTCATTCCAGCTACTACACTTTCCAGAAAAATCCTGAATCCCAAGAAAACACAACAAATCTCCAGGTAGAAACAACAACCAAGAAAAATCAAACATATAAAGGGTATAAAAATGGCACGCACGGAACCCCAGAACATACAAAGGATCCGTGAGAGGTGAAATTGAATCCGTCTACGGTCCCATTGCAGCGTTCATGTTGAAATTGTAGGTCTTGGGTGAATGCCCGAAGGAAATCGGAGCGGTGAAGTCGAAGACTTGTTCTCCGCCGCGTGTCAGCACAGCCGTAACGCTCGACGCTACGCCGAGAGGCATGCTGATCTTGTTGACGCCTGCTTTGACTTGAGTCGTTGACGACGACGAGCCCTGGGTGACGGTGAGGGAACCCGAGCCAGTGGAGAAGAGAACAATCCAGAGTTTGTCCGTAACCTGAAAGAAGCACAGACACATAAGAAACAAACGTTGGCTGATGCATGCTATCCGGCGTACCCAGTTGTAACGATCAGGCCGAGGCAAAGGGTCGCTGCTCGCTTGATCGTTCACGCCGTGCGGACGTCCATAGATGAATATCTTGTCGGAAGTGATGGATGGCCACGAGCCGCTCTTAAACGCGGAGGCGTAATATCCAGTCATCTCGAGGAAGGCTAAGAAAAGGAGAAATTCAGCAACCGGCTTTGCCGTAATTCCTTGCTCGCTCCCTTACCTCGGTGGTCGAAGCCATTGACCCAAGCCTCTGAGCCGGGTTGGTCCTTTCCGATAGGTCCAATATAGGTAGACTCGCCATAATCTATTCGGCGTCGAGTTGATAAATAAAAGGAGGGAATTGAGCAGCGGAATTGGACATGCGTACCGTTCCAGCTAACAATCTCAACGGCATCGACTTGATTCCGATGTTCGACCAAGTCTTCCCAGCGGTTGTTCCAGAGGTGGTCGTCGTTGTGCCAGATGAAGTTCTTTCCGCCGTAGTGCTAGTCGATGGCGACGCGTGTTAGTCCTCTAAGCGCAGTGTATTGCGGAAACCTAGAGTTTGCTTACAGTGAAGAACCACGGGGATACAGTCGTGATGTAGAGATCTCCAGCACCTCGGTTGAGACCATTATGAGATATGCGGAAGCTATCTTCACTCCAGGAAATTGGCTCATCGAACTTGGGCCAAGCGCCTCCCCACTGGCGTACATCTCGATAAGCGCCAAGAAAATAGTGCTTGAGACTCGAATAAACATACCAGGAGGTCACCTCCGACAACGGGGTACAACGACTTCAGGCTGACGTAGTTGAGGTCGTTGAAGAAAGCAGGGACGAAGCGCGCCCCATCGAGTTCGCTCTTCCACTCGTCGCTGCTCTTGCAGTTACCGCCGTCGAAAGTCGTGACGATAGCCTTTCCTCCGTTATCCTTGAGCTGAGCAGGGTGGTTGGAGTATTTGTCAACGTTGGATTGAATCACGTTGCTGTCGCCGCAACCAAGGACGGTCATGTCGAAACTGAGCACCATCTTGAAACCGTTTGCTGCGGCCGCGTCGTATGCGGACTGGACCTGACCTGCCTGCCAGCTGTCATAGCCGATGTTGAGGGCGAACGCGTCGCTAGAAGACGCCGAGGGTGGTTCGGTCAGGACCGAAGTTCGAGAAGCCACAAGCCTAAGTTTGGTCCTTACATGCCCTGGGCAGCGGCGCTCTTTATCTCGGAAGCCCACTGAGATGGCGTGTATGACTGTTAACACGGACTACGTTAGGGTTGCTCAAGGGTGAAAGACGCGTTGGGGGCGTACGTAGGCATTGCCAACGATGAAGTGAGCAATAATAGTCTTGTCATTGCCACTTGACGTCGCAGACCACCATTTGCCACCAGAGGGTTTCGAAGAGCCTTTAACACCTGGGGAGGATGACTTGGACGGGTTGTTATCCTGGCTGTCACTGTTGCTGGACGAGTTGGTATTCGAATTTGAATCCGAACTGGTGGATGTGACGGAGCTCGGAGATGAAGTGGAAGTCGTTGCTCCGTCCACTTTCTTGTGACAAACAGCGCGCTTCGAGCCGGAACCTCGAAGTGCCCGACGGGCAATGGCTGAACGCTTGCTGGCAGCCCCATGGTGGTGGCCAACGTGAGGGTGTGCAAGTTGGGCGACAACGAAGGATGACGCTAAAAGTATTGCAAAAGAATGTGATAAAGCAACCATCGTGGACGATGACCTTGTGCTGGAAGGAATGGATTAAAGAGAGTAAGAGGGGCTATTTGAAGATGAAAACAAAAGAGCGACACTGTCTTTTTAACAACGAAGGAGGGAAGGGAAAATCCAAGTCTAGCGGCTTAGAATCGCCCTTGGCACCCTGAAGCCACCAAGAATTTGCGCGACCATCACCACTTGTACAGCAAGGACCGTGCCTGACCCCGCTACTTTAGTCCCTGCCAATGAGTCAAGCCAACCCATCTCCCTGGACGCTCTTGAGGGTTGAGGTCCCGAACGGGAATTTGGGCGCGTATTATTCCCAGACGGATACAGCTGAGGTCGAACTAAACGTTCGCCAGCAATGGCCAGCACGATGCAGTATTGAGGAAATTCGGTGGCTTTTCGGTGCATATGATGAGGCCCCCAAGATTCTTCGGACGGCCCATCAGCTCGCAAGGGAAATTCTTGCGATTGGCTTTGCACTGTGGATATGTGCGAATTGGTGCAAGGCGAGCGAGGCTTCCAATTGAAGCGACTTCGACCTGTTTTCTTACTATACATTCTACCTGGGATAAAAGTAGAACGGAGGTGTGCTTTCAGACGCCAATGATCATGCCCTCTGAAAATGTTGGTGGCCTCGCTGCAGGCGGTAAACTCTGAGGGATTGTATGATTTTCTACAGTCTCCTCCAGGGTTTCCTCATGTGGCTGATGACCACAGGAAGTACTGGTGACTACGTATGGAACAATACAGTGCCGCGACGGCGTAGGTCATAATATGGGCCCTCAGAAGACGCAAGCCGTACAGAGTTTAAGTAAGGATCTTTCTTCACCGACACTGCCGCTGTCTCTCCAACTGTGATCCAATCCACAGGTGCTGGCGGCCGCTCGAGTTACTCGTCATATAATAATTGCCCGTGACTACTGCAACGGGGCGAGGGCGCTAGCTTCCATAACCCTTTGAGTAATCCTTTCAGTCTGGACATTCTAACACCGTGATTCCATGTCAGCTGGGGTTCGGCCCAAGTCAACAGAGCATGCTCTTACTTCCAGCTCTCGTCGAAGGGTTAAATATCTCCCGTAAAAGTCCGTCACCCTCTTGTGACCTTCCCGGGATACGAGCTCTTTCAAGGCAGAGTCATCGTCACCAGCAGCGTTCATGCTCTCCTTCCATTCATCCATCAAACTAAGTGCCAGCTAGGTCAGAAAGATGTTTTGTGCGCAGCCATTGAAGGGCACTTACGAACTGCATTCGGCGACGAGGCGCTGTGGTACCCAGGAATTCGCATTAAGGTTTTGGAACAACCACTGAAGATGCGGCTCAAGTTTCAAATGGCACGTGCGATACGTATCAAAGAGGTTTAACTGGAAATCACGCTCCCTTAAGGGCGTCACGTCGTGGTCCAATTGCGTTGCCATCGGGGCCGGATGTGTCTGCTACCTTGCTGTGGATTGGCTGAAGACGGCGGGGAGAGTTATAGAGAAGAGAAGAGAGGGAAAAGAGGAGTGATGATGAGCGTACTCTCTGACTTTGAGCCCGCTATTTAAGCGAAAACCAGGTAGGAAAGGTGACGGAGAGAAAATGCCCAGAAGCTTCTGGGCGACATGAAGACTCGACAACAAAATAAAAAAGCAACACAAAGCGTTCATGTCGTGGATCCCCAATCAAGCAGGCATTGCAGCGTCTGAGAACAAAAGGGAATCGCGAGATGTTACTGACAATACCGTCCGCTCCTGGGTTTGCGTTTGTCTCGTGACATGGCGATGCAGGGGGTTTTTCTGTTGGCCGTTTTTCGGAAGGGCGGGCTTCGGTTCATGTAACGACTGCACTTCATACCTTCACAGGGACGAGCTCGTGATGGGTCATATAGGACAAAGGAATGGAACGGCAAACGTGTACGGGAGGAGCCTGTCCTAGATTGGATACATGGGAGCAAATGAGATGGATAATGTGATGAGCGCAGAACTTCGCCAGCGATCGGATTTTAGGGTGGACTCGGAAAAGAACTTGGACAATATTTTAGCGCGAGGTTTGTGGCCAAATCCCTTGCAAACGGGATACGCATAATGCGTGACCCGAAAAAAAAACTCCAACCCGGCCAACAGAGTTCCACCCACAGACCTTGGGTTACTTTTTCCTAAACAGTCACAAGAAACGTATAAGCTCGTCTCCCAAGATCGTCAGTCGTCACCGAGGTAAAAGAAAACCCAGCCTTTGGGTGGCTTGGATGGGGTACCTGTCAGGTTGTCAAGGTGAGGGCGAGCTATGACATTGCATAGCCAACACACCATCGGGGCCAATACAGCTGCCTACTGTTTGGTTTGGACAGTTCGTTTTCGGGCTCTTGCGGTTGGCGGTCCTAAGAACTTGATCGAGAAGCGTGCACTGCAGCAGACCTTGGCTGGACTCCGGCAAGCGCCGAAGTCAGACGATGTTGCTCATATCGTACAAAAGCCCCCGTCACAGAGCTTTATAAATATCTCCCGTAGTAATGTCTGTAGGTAGAGAAACTCAGACCAGACGTGTACGGTGCCAGCGAAGACTGCGCTGGGGCGATGGAACAAACAGAATCGAAAAGGCGCGCTCTCAGCTGGGACTGAAACGAAACTATCACCAACGGTATCGCTCAGAAGAGGGCCAGTTACTACGATCTCAGCGACCACGGACTGCTCGTTCAACTTTTGGAGGAGTAAAGGATACCTTCTGCTGCAGAAGAACCCGACGTTAGAATTCAAGTCGATCAAGCAGGGCCTCCCCCGATGCGCGTTGGACGGGGAGCTACACTCTCCCGAGATGCAAGCAGCATGACCAGAACAATAAATGATATGCATCACCGTGTCGTGGACTCTCTGTAAGGGCAAAAGTCGGAAAGACGATCGAGTCCGTTCGTTTAGGTTTCGCAGAGTATCAAACATCCTCCCTGGTGTGTCGCGTGCAGTGGGGTGAACAAAGAGTGCCGCGTAACGAACACGGACGGGGTGGCGAGCCTTTCTCTATGCGTGAGTGAGCGTGCAAGTGTTCGAAACTCGAGGCAAACGCCCCGACGAACTCATAATGAGCTATATACGTATGGATAGCGCGGAACTAAGATAATAATATGTGGTACAGCGCGAAATGCAAGTGTACTCCTAATCATAGAGCAGGGATGTCGGCTGATGGGCGGTACAAAGACAGAAAACATAAAAAGATCATATAGTATAGTTATGCCAATCTGGCTGATCCAGAGCACTCGCTCGAAGCCAGTCAAGCGAAGCGGATGGAAGGTTGTTCTCGGGCGGGTGTACTGGACTGGGATTTTAGTATGGACGGGCTTTCTTGCTCTGTCGACGGGCTCCTCTGCGTTCGCGTCAGTAAGGATGGAACGGAAGGCACTTTCCGACCGAAATACATACAAATGATGAGTATCCCGAGTCTGCCGACATTGTAGAAGGTCTTGGAGCTGTCTCAGACAATCGAGAACCTGTTGCAGCTTCCTCAAGAATCGTTTGCCGCCGAGACTTTGCAGCGGCGATTATCTCCCTGTCCCTTTCCGTTTGAGCGATCTGGTAAGCCAGCTGCTCTGCAGCTTTGAACGATCGCCGTTTGGTGGCCATGTCCTGCGAAGATAATACAGCTCGGTAAGGTGATTGGAGTGAAGCTCGGCGGCGCACGTACGACCAGGTCCTTTCGCAACTGTTGGTAGCGAGTGTAGAGAGCGCGTGCTTGGCGATGGCCCTCGCCGTTGAGGAACTCGTCAAAGGAGCTTGGCGGGTCTGACTTATCGCGACTTTTCTGGTAGTCTTCGACGAGCCTGTATTTCGAGGAGAATGAGGGGATGGTGTCCAGTGGGAGCTTAGACAACGAGCAAGGGCACTCACTTATTCCATCTGCTTAGCTTCTCGGCCGTGATCCAGTTATTCTTTTGCATGAACTGGGACAGCCATTCCATATGTGGGTCCAGCTTCTTGAAGCATCGACTATAGCTGTCCCAGCGCTTCAATTGCAGCTGCAATGGCGCATTCGGGGGGACCTCGGCCGTATTTGTGCGGTTTAATGGATAGCCAAGTTCTTCAATCATGGCCAGCGCTGCCTCGTCGCTTTCGACGTCTCGGCCTTCGACTTCATCAGCTGTAATCATATCAAGAAATAGTAGCAAGTAGAGGTATGGAGGGGGGCAGAGAGGGAATCAGTCGGAGCTGGAATTGTCCGGGGTTCGGCATTGAAACGGTAATTTGAGTGGATGGCGGAGAACCCTGAGTGCCATGCAAGGCTTCGATGGTGCACTGCAGAACACCGTGTGCAAATTGTTCCAACAAAGGCGGAATGCTTTCGCTTTGCCCCTCCTCTGTCGTCGACACGACCGCTTAAGCTCGGATAAAGGCAGATTAATCTTGCTAGACTGTAGGCCACCGTACACATTGGGTGCAGTGCGAACTGTGTTGTGGCGTCACAGGGGTGCCATGAGTCTCTGTGTGGTCCAAACACGCATTGCAATCCGGTCCGACGTCTCCATCTCACCTTTAAGCCCCGACCCGCTACCTCGCTACTATCTCACCGCTACTACTACCTTCTACCGCGAGCCCACCAGCTCGCCATGGCTACATCGCCGCCGGCAAGCGAAGCAGCTCAAAAAGAGTGGCTCGACTCGGAACGAATATGGGTCGCAAAGTTCCAGTTCCTCAAAGACAGCGGTTACTTACTGCGCCCTCGCTACCGACCAGAGTGGGTCCCTCCATGGACGTTGAAGCCAGGAGCTTCCAGGTTATCCTATGAATCTGGCATTGTACCATCGGTATGCTTAGGCGGACAATTTTGAAGCGCCGACACGTCGGAGCTGACTGTGTACTTGGACACAGCGGCCAGAGTTGCTCGACGCTCAGAGAATGTCGGATGGCAGGACAGTCATGCTCAAGATTGCGCCGAAAGACTCTCCCGAAATCCCCATAGGTCAATACCTCTCTTCCAGCGAGCTACAGCGAGATTCCAGGAACCACTCACTCCCGCTTCTCGAGGTGTTGCATGATCCAGCCGATGCAGAAAACGTAATTTTGGTCCTGCCGTTGGTTCGTCGAGTGGACGAACCGCCGCCAGCGTCAATACGCGAGTGCTGCGATCTGATTGAACAAACTCTTGAAGTACGTACACCTCTGTCACTGACCCCCTGTATTCGTCGGCGCTGAGACTCCAACCAGGGCCTGATTTTCCTCCATGAACACAAAATAGCGCACCGGTAAGCCCCCTTTGCCCTATCAAGCCTTTACCCAGAGCAATTTCGTCTGAGCGCCCTTTTCTTCCGTTGATAGTGACTGTGCTTGGGGTAACATCATGATGGATGGTCGCGCTCTCTTCCCCAAGGGCTGGCATCCTCAACTGCGTGCTACGTTTCCAGACGGTACCGAAATGAAGAACCCATCTCCTTCGCGAACCGCCGCCGGAGGAGTCCGTTATTATTTTATCGACTTCGGCATTTCGTCCCGTGACCAAGATAAGGTGCTAGGTATACACGGACAAGAGCCGGCACCCGAATTGTCTGCAACCGTGCCATACGACCCGTATAAACTGGATGTGTACGTCCTGGGGATGGCATATCGCCACCTTCTGCTCGAGGTGAGCCTTCCCCTCTCCTTTTCACTGCCATGAGCTGAAATACGGGTATTGGTTGGGGATCGGCTCTCGTAGGAGCACACCGGCGCAGAAGTCTTCCTCCCTCTTATCAACTTTATGAGCAAACCAAAACCGTCCGATCGACCGACAGCAGCAGAATCATTACAACGGTTTCAAGAACTTTCCAAAACATTTCCCTCGTCACTTTTATCTCAACGGCTACGACCGAAGGCGTTCCCGGAATCGACGCTAGTCAGAATGATACGGGACCTTCATTATCGCATTCGGGATTTTTATTGGTCCAGACAGAAGATGGCGCCGTTTTCTCCTCTCGCTTAGGATTAATTTTCAAATACCCTGTCTCGGTCTGAACTTGATCTGCGGGCCTTTTCCCGGATCTCCGTTCGGTGGTGGTGTTCTTATTTCTTGTGGTTTCGATGTAAACTTTAGCTTTCCATACTTATCGGCTACTAGTACATACTTGTTCGCTTACTTGCCTCCCCCGCCGCGCGAATCTCCTAGGCGATGAGAGCCTTTCTGGGACACAAGCTCGTAGAGTCGCCCTAGCTTTCGGCTTTGCCCTTCTTATCTCCGCCACGTGGAGGCGGTCGCGAGCAACAAAAACCTTTAAACAGCCCTTTCTGCCATTTAACAATGTGTTCCAACAGGGGTTCGGAGCATGTTGTACTGCAGCCGAACAATGCCCGCGTGCGGCTGAAGCATTTAATCTCCCCTTCCACCCTGAACTCGCTGATTTGTATCATGTGTTCTCCCGGTCCAAGATGAACCAACCGAATGCCGAGAAAGATTTACTAGCAAGTAGCGATGGTCCACGCGCACTAGGGGGCGGTCGTTCTTTGAGTAGAGATCAAAATTCGACAGCGAGTATCATAGCGCAGGGAACAAAGCAAGATAGCTCAGACAAAATTGAGATCAACGATAAATGAATGACAACCCCTATGGAACCTAAATAGATAATTCAGCAAGGTGAAATCATCTCGGAAAATCATGCTTACCCTAGCCGAGGAATGGTCCAGCTAGAGGAAGGGGCGCGGTGGTTTCTTCGAGACTGTTGCTGTCCACCAGAGATCGCGAATCCTATAGGAGGTATCCTTGAGTGTTCGAGATAGTCCCGATTCTGGTTCCTCCTTTGAGGAATACAGCCTCTTGGACAACGTCAGGGATGACAACCCTTGGGCGATCGTGCTCCAGCGTTGCAACGCTTCGGCGGCCGATGGTCGTTCAGACGGTTTCTGAGGTGTCATATACTCAATAAGAGGGAGCAGAAAGTCCAATCCCGAGTGCCTCTATTTGAGTTATGAGCATAAATGGCCAATGCCGAAAGAACGAGAGTCATACCTCGATAAGAAAATGCTGATAAGCCATCCCTAAAATGTAGACGTCCAACTTATACGGATTGTATGGCACTGTATCTGAGAGCTCAGGGGAGAGTTCTTGTCCGTGAATGCCCAACACTTCGTCTTGATCTTTTGTCGAGATGCCGAAGTCGATAAAGTAGTATCGGACACCACCGACGGCAGTACGTGAAGGATCCACTCCTCTCATCACTTTACCATTGGGGTAAAAGCTCCACTGTTGAGGGTGCCAACCGTTGGGGTAGAGGCGACGGCCGTCCATCATGACATTTCCCCACGCGCAGTCACTATAGATATGTAGGTATCAGAATTTAAGAGACAACTTGACACGCAACGAAGGCTCACCGGTGGGCAACTTTGTGCTCGTGCATGAACACAAGTCCCTGAAACGGACTGTGAGCGGAGTTAAGGGTTGCTTGGGTCGTACCCTCACCTCGAGTGTCTGCTGAACGAAGTCGACACATTCCCGTACGGAGGCTGGCTCGGGAGCATCGAGACGTCGAAGCCATGGTAAAACCAATATCACGTGGTCAGGATCGTCCTCGTTTTTCAGTACCTCAAGAACCGGCAAGCAGTGGTTGCGTGGGTCGCTGCGAAGCGGCTCGGACGAAAAGTATTCCCCAATCGCGATTTCGGGGGAGTCTTTACGAGTATGCTTGAGGAACACCGTCTTGCCATCCGAGAGTCGTTGGGCATCCATGAGAGAAGGTCTCTGGAACTAGGTCAGTACTGGGATAGAAAACAATCGAGTAGGTTGACACACCGAGCAGACAATACCCTCCTCAAAGTCAGAGCTGTAGAGCCCAGGCTTAAGTTTCCAAGGTGCAACCCAGTCTGGTCGATAGCGCGGTCGGAGAAGGTACCCGCTTCGTTTGAGAAAATCAAATCTACCAACCCAAGGAGTTTCTGGAGGCAGTAACCGACCCTCTTCGATATCGTTTTCGCCTTCGGAGCCCATGGCTGGGAGGAAGAAAGGATGGTGGTGGAAGGAGGCGCCCCAATTACGTTCTATGCAGCTTGATTTACGGGGTCCTCCGTTTTCCCACGTCCAGTGCACAAAGGAACCCGAGCCCAACACGCTCATTTCACTGAAGTCTGGGAACCACCAAAGGAGAGTTGCATTGTCCTCTCAACTATTGATACGTTCAGGTGAGGCCCAGATGGCATTCCTGTTTTTCATGAGGGGCAACATGCGAGGAGGGATGCCCAGGCGATTGTTGGCACCCTGACTATCTGAGACCTACACAATCCCTGAGGGAAGCCTCAAGGTAACCCCGAGGTAACAAGTTTGATGTACCCTTTGTTCCCCTCCCTCCCGAATCACAGCACTGCACGATTGTGCCCTAGCAACAGCTCCTGGTCATTTCTTCACTGCACTAACGCTGATTTTCTTCATAAAACCATATTCCTCCAATCTTTTCGCTCCCGCATCACATCCTTAAGCACCTCCTCCTTCTAAATGAGCCAAATCTCATCTAACAGAACGACCCTAACTTTATCTTCAACACTTGAAGAACCACCGAATGATCCCGGGCTACGCTTGAAACTAAAACGGAGCGACAGCGGGCGGGATTGCTTCGACAAGTTCCACCCTTATCTACTATGGCTGCGGTCCTTCATTAACAAAAACAAGTGGGTAAGCAACGAAATGAGATTGGAATTCAATCGGTCAGCTTGTCTTTCGTTTCCCTTGCTTCGTGGCGAGCTAACCAGATTCAACAGACTTTGGGAACTCTACAACCGGCAGAAGTCTCAGTTTGAGCAACTTACAGCCGTCAAGGAATTCTTCTCCCAGAAGGCACACTCAGAAGTAGTGAAGTTGTGGGCCAAGTATCGGGACTTACGAAATCAGATCGAGGTAAGAGGTGTTGGCAGATCGCGGCACGCCCCGGCATTGACGCCATCACGGCACTGTCAATCAGGACCTGGCGACACAGAGGGTTACAATGAGAGTATCGCAAGCCGCAGATGTTATGGCTACTTCTGAGCTTCGGAACGGGGGTTTCGCAGACCAATTGACCGGAGCCAAGCGCATCGAATCCCCCGAAATCTTTACTGATAACCCTTTCGTCGACTCCGGACCGTCGATTGTTAGTCCCTTCTCAAACCCACAGTACGCCTAGCCGAACGTCATCGACCGGCATGTACGGGTTGGAACGGATATCGGTCGCTGTTGATTCGACTGCCGCTTCTTGTTTTATTTGATGGTCCAGGGGAGCTGTTCGGTCTATGGGTGACAGCTTGTATTCTCGGACAATAGCCTGCTAGACATTTAAATCCGCGGGCATCTCGTGGTATCTTCGTTCGAACGACACGCTAGCTGTGGCGTGTTAGATGTATTTTGACTATGTTACCAGTACCTGTTGCTAAAGTTATCTTTCCTATGCGTATGCTGTCTGTATTTCTACCCATGAATCACATTTGTCTATTGAGCTGAGTTCCTCTAACTACCGATCCCCTTGCCCGCTTGTGTATGGTCGAGACCGTGTACGCCGTACGTCGGGCACCGCGTGGAAAGGGGCTGACTAACCAAGGTGACCGAATTGTTATGTGGTCGTTGCGCTTCATATGTGTACACCTTGCATCATGACTGTACATCGCACAACTGCCCCAGATCATAGATGGGTATAGGTAGGAAGTTGGAAATCCCTTTTTTGCCTTGCTAGTGTTGAAACCATCGTGGCTATGTTTCCGCTCGCTCCCCCGGTACACTCTTAAGGATGCTAGCACCAAAGAATGGTTCGGGATGTAAGGTTAGATTGTGGAAGTCGAAACTCAATTCAAGTGTATACAATCCATATTCCACTACTCTACCTCTCTATCGCCAAAATTTCCGTTTCAGAACTACGTCCACTGAAGGAACCTTGGCGACTCTTTCATCAGGTCCACCACCAAATAACATCAAGTCCACTGGCGATCCTTTGGCAAAAATCCGGTCCATCGTGACCCACGCTGGAAAGCACCCAACGAAAACATCGTCTTGAAGTTCAGTTCGACCGATGGCCACCCTATCCAAAGCGAGAGGGACGAAATTCAGTGGATCGCCTCGCTCTTTCCATCATCGGATTTCCAATACCCTCCGTACAATTGCATCGTCGTTTGTTCGAGGAGGGTATCGAACGCACGTTGGAAGATCTGGATGGTGTTGATAGCGATTTTGAGGGCGTTGTGGTCGAGACCGGTCATTAGGACGATCACTCCGAATGAAGTCGTGGGGTCGAAGATGAAGATGGAATGCGAGGTTAGCAAGTTTCCGCCTAAACAAGAAGCCAAGAATCGCTCAGCATTCGGCACGAACCAGCGAAACTCGTGCACAAGACCTGGGGCTTACTTTTACTATACCACCTCCTCGGATTCCCGTTCGTATCGGGAACCTTGACGATCTCCCAAGGCGCGCCTACTTCTGTAATATCATCCGGGAACCCATGAAGTGGCCTCAGCCACTCTCTCATCGCGTAGGGAGAGAGCAAACTCTCTTTGCGAGAGGGATCGAGGAACGTTTGCATGACTTTTGTGAGGTCTTTCAAGCTAGAGAACTGGCCTCCAGCAGGGTTGTAAGGCCAGAATGCCATATCCTATGTGCGAAGCCTCCTCAGTTCAGCGTGATCATACAAGCGTCAAACTTCAGGCTTACTGTCTGATACGAGCCCAACGCTGGAACAACCACATTACCCGCAGTTTTTTCCGTGACGTTAAACGCGCTTGACAGTCCAAGTGGCTCAAAGATGTCTCGGTGCAGGAAATCGGCATAGTCCTCCGGCTTCCCACCAGCTGCAGCAGCGACAGCCCGCCCCAAGACATTGAATCCGGTATTGCTGTAGATCGGATACGTGTATGACGGAGCGACGAGCGGAAGTTCTTTAATCATCTCCAAAATCGGTTCCGTTGTATTAGGCAGGTTGTGCACGATTTTTCCTGTCGTCGTGTAGGCATAAAGAATATCCAAAACCCCGTTTCAGTCATATCAGCGAAAGAAAGCTCGAAGTGAAAAACTGACGGCGATCGAATTTTGGCCAGCCTGGAACTGTTACTGGAGGATAGTCCCGTCCGATTCCAGCCATGTGGCTGGCAAGTTGACGGAGCGTAATGGGGTCTCCCTTCCTTTTCCTCTCTCCTGAGGTAGAGCCTTCATGCGATTCGGACAAGTATTCCTCCCATCCATCAGGGTAATACGTGAAGTTTTTGACGTACTTTTCTACTGGGTCATCCCTGAGTGAGCGGTAATGGAGTGTTCAGCCTTCGTCTCTACCACACGAAAACACGCGAAAGACCGTCACCTACCAGTTAAGCAACCCCCTCTCTCTCAAAATCATCATCTCATAGACGTTAAACATCTTCGAAATCGACGCGATCCGGTACAACGAATCTTCATCCGGTTTGCCCCTCTTCCTCGGATCCGTTTCGTTGGCCCGTAGAGCGCCGTAAGTCTTGGAGAAAACGGGTCCGGAGGGTGTGACGACGGCGACCGAGATGCTATCCATGTCTGGTGCTGCGACCCGGAGTGTAAGTGCCGCGTCGAGTGTCCGCGCAGCATTGAGGAACTGGGGGGCATCTGGGGGTGTTGGCAAGGACCGAAGGACGGCTGGTAGAGGTGGGTGGCAGATGTACGGTTTTTGAGGCGTTGGTCGACCTGGCCATAAGAGAGATGCGTTGCTAGGATTGAAGGAAAAGTTGACGATTCCCGTCCACCAACAAATTGCCAGGGTTGCCAAGACGCCTCGGTAGATGGACCGTTCCGAGATTGAAGATAACAAGCGTTGCTTCAACGACCTTTTGCCGCTCGAATAGCTGATGGATTCATCGTTGTCTCCGATGAGGAGGCCCTTTTCGCTTCGGTCCACTTCCGGAGCCATTGGATGGTGGTTGGCTTTGAGCACTGTGTTTGATTACCGTCATGGGAAAACGGGATCCGAGACCCGCATGGCTTCGGAACCGGCAGCCGGCACACGTAAGCAAGCCCCTATGTATCAACCCCAAAAAGAGCAAGACCAAAAGCAAGTAGGTTTATAGAATCAGTCATACGGAGGTCAAGGCTATCTTAACTACATGTAGGCGCATCAAGTGAACAGGTTACGACAGCAATTTCTTTACACCCTTGGTGATACCGTGAATAGAGAACCTCGAACCCTTCTTTTTCTTCTTCGAGTTGGGTGCTCCCGGCGAAGGACGTCGAAACCATGTAAAATCTTTAACCACACGCTCAATGTTGATTCGGTGACACAGGACCGAATAGTTCCTGAACGATCACACTTGGGTGATTGACAGCCCTGCCACGACATCAGTAGCCGTAGCAGCATAGTTGATTCAGAGAAAGCTACACCTTAGTCCCTGGGCGCCATCTACCCTTGGCATGAGTCCCAGCAGGTGGGTTGAGAACTTGCGCCCCCCTCGATGCTTTGTGCTTGGGCAGCCTAAAGGTCATGAAGGGGAGCTAGGGGTCATGCGGTGGATGAGAATTACATTACTTGTTCTCAGTCGGGAAGATCAGGCGTCGCATTTTGATAGTTAATGGTGTACGAATTATTGTATTCCTGTACTGTAAATTTGATGATGATGGCCGAGCTACATGACAAATTTTAATCCCTACGGAATCGACCTCTGAGACGCATAAGGTCTCTCATAGCATGAAGTCCCTTTAGCCTACCGCCTCCGCGAGCATTCAGACCCGCAGGTTGTATCAATGCCCAAGAATTTTTGCGTGCAAAATCTAGTATAGTGTAAGGTTTGGCTTCCTTGCGAACCGTGCCTCGAGGCGACCAAGCTGTGACAGCATGGACAGAGAGTTTCGTTGCGCCACCCACTACCGCAGAATATTATCTCAAGACTTGCGATCCCATCATGGCCATTACAGTGACCAATACCGCAATTCAGCCGAGCATCTGGGGGTTTCTCTTGGCGGAACGTGATTAGTCACACCAGAGCCCTGTTGGACGGACAGCTCCAGCACAGCTGGAGGGGCAACTCGCTGAGGGATTTTAGCACGCATGCCTTGTCAATGACGGCCACAGTACTAGTAGTCGATACAAACATGGGGGGAGAAAATTCAGTGGGAGAGGGAATGCGGTTTCCACCGCTGCAAACGCACTGGGAATGCTTCAGGCAGTTGAATTCAATTGGATCTAAGCACCCACGTTCTTTCGTGGCGTTTCGTATTAACGCCAAAACTTCCGCTTCATGACTACACCCACTGAAGGGACCTTGACAATCCGGTCATCAGGGTCCCCATCAAACAGAATCAGGTCCACCGGCGCGCCTTTCGCGAAAATGGGGTCCATCGTGACCCAGGCTGGGAAGCACCCCACGAAGACATCGTCCGGAAGTTCAGTTCGACCGATGGCCACCCTATCCAAAGGGAAAGGGGTTACATTCAGCTACTTGGCCTTCGTATCGGGCCAAGAGTGCACCCACCTAAACTCTTCATCCCGTCCAGTCGTCCAGACGCCATATCGCCTTCCCCGAGGATACAGCGGTCCTTCCAACACCTCAAAGATATCCGTACCATTCAAGAACAGTCGACTTAGCCAAAGACTTCCCTTTTCCACATACGTGATCGCCTCACTCTTTCCATCATCGGATTTCCAATACCCTCCGTACAATTGCATCGTCGTTTGCTCGAGGAGGTTATCGAACGCACGCTGGAAAATCTGAATGACATTGATAGCGATTTTGAGGGCGTTGTGGTCGAGACCGGTCATCAGGACGATCACTCCGAATGAAGTCGTGGGGTCGAAGATGAAGATGGAATGCGAGGTTAGCAAGTTTCCGCCTAAACAAGAAGCCAAGAGTCACTCAGCATTTGGCACGAACCAGCGAAACTCGTGCACAAGACCTGGGGCTTACTTTTACTATACCACCTCCTCGGATTCCCGTTCGTATCGGGAACCTTGACGATCTCCCAAGGCGCACCCACTTCTGTAAGATCATCCGGGAACCCATGAAGTGGCCTCAGCCACTCTCTCATCGCGTAGGGAGAGAGCAAACTCTCTTTGCGAGAGGGATCGAGGAACGTTTGCATGACCTTTGTGAGGTCTTTTAAGCTGGAGAACTGGCCTCCAGCAGGGTTGTAAGGCCCGAATGCCAGATCCTAAGTGCGAAGCCTCCTCAGTCCAACGTGATCATACGAGCGTCAAGATGCAGGCTTACCGACTCATACGAGCCGACCGCTGGAACAACCACATTACCCGCAGTCTTTTCCGTGACGTTAAACGCGCTCGACAGCCCAAGTCGCTCAAAGATATCTCGGTGAAGGATGTCGGGGTAATCCTCCGGCTTCCCTCCGGCTGCAGCAGCGACAGCCCATCCCAAGACATTGAATCCGGTATTGCTGTAGATCGGATACGTATATGGTGGGGCGACGAGCGGCAGTTCTTTAATCGTCTCCAAAATTGGTTCCGTTGAATTGGGCAAGTTGTGCTTGAGATCTTCTATTGTTGCGTAGGGGACTCCGTTTCAGTCATGTCAGTGAAACGAAGTTTAAAGCGAGAGACTGACTAGGATCGATTTTTGGCCAGCTGGGGATTGTCATTGGAGGATAGTCCCGTCCGATCCCGGACATATGGGTTGCAAGTTGACGAAGCGTAATGGGGTCTCCCTTCCTTTTCCTCTCTCCTGGAGTAGAGGCTTCGTGCGATTCGGACAAATATTCCTCCCATCCATCAGGGTAATACGTGAAGTTCTTGATGTACTTTTCCACTGGGTCATCCCTGAGTGAGCGGTAAAGCACCGTTCAGCCTTCGTGTCCACCACACGAAACACGGCCACCTACCAATTCAACAACCCCCTCTCCCTCAAAATCATCATTTCATAAACGTTAAACATCTTCGAAATCGACGCGATTCGATACAACGAATCTTCATCCGGTTTGCCCCTCTTCCTCGGATCTGTTTCGTTTGCCCTTAGAGCACCATAAGTCTTGGAGAAAACGGGTCCAGAGGGTGTGACGACGGCTACCGAGATGCTATCCATGTCTGGTGCTGCGACGCGGAGTGTAAGTGCCGCGTCGAGTGTCCGCGCAGCAGTGAGGAACTGCGGGGCATCTGGAGGTGTTGGCAGGGAACGAAGGACGGCTGGTAGAGGTGGGTGGCAGATGTACGGTTTTTGAGGCGCTGGTTGACCCGGCCATGAGAAAGATGCGTTACTGGTATTGAAGGAAAAGTTGACGATGCCCGTTGACCAGCAAATCGCTACGGTTGCCAAGATGCCTCGGTAGATAGACCGCTCCGAGATCGAAGACAACAGGCGTTGCTTCAACGACTTTTTGCCGCTCGAATAGTTGATGGATTCATCGGTGTCTCCAATGAGGAGTCCCTTTTCGCTTCGGTCCACTTCCGCAGCCATTAGATGGTGGTTGGCCGTAGGCCGCGTTTGCTTGCCGTCATGGGAAAACGGGATCCGAGACCCGCATGGCTTCGGAACCGGCAACCGGCACACGTAAGCAAGCCCCTATATATCAACCCCAAAAAGAGCAAGACTAAAGCGAGTAGGAAATTTATAGAATTAGTTATACGAAGGTCAAGGATATCTGAATTACATGTAGGTGCATCAAGTGAACAATTTTTTCACACCCTTGGTGATACCATGAACGGAGAACCTCGAACCCTTCTTTTTCTTCTTCGAGTCGGTGCTCTCGACTGAGGACGTCGAGGCGTTGGTCGGATCCTTTTGGTGCTCGGCAACAGCCTTGGGAAGACTGGCACCGGGTTCCTTCTCCTTCGCCAGTCGTTGTGCACCACTTTTTAACGAATTGCATTAGACTCGCGAATTCGCTGATGGAAGACAAGACAAAGACCAACCGGGTAGTTTGGGCGACGATGCTTGCAAAGTGCTTCGTGTGGATGGCGACAGAATTAAGTTCCATCTCGCTGGGCTGTCGGCTACCGTCACTGGCTGCCAAAGTACCAGAACCTGGAAATCGTGAAAGCAGTCCAGATAAGCACCGTCAAACGCCCCTCGCTGTATATACGTCATGCCAATGATTACTCACCCCAAGGCGAACCACCCTTGATCTCATTGAACTGGGTCATGTTGGCATCGAGGTAGCCGACTGGAACGTATACGATGCCATGGTGGGTGAAGAAGGGACTTGAGCGGATTCGGGACGTCTCAGCACTGAATCATCACGATCCGACACGTTCGTTCGCAACTCACAGCGTAGTGAGAGTGGTAGTCTCTTGACCACCGTTCTGAGTTCCAGTGGAGGCGATGACGGTGGCGTACTTGCCGGCTAAAGATTGTTTCATCCACAAACCACCGGTAGCGTCAAAGAACGACGAGAATTGCGAGACGGCGCGACCGTAGCGGGTCGGAATGACGAAAACGTAAGCGTCCCAGTTACTAAAAGGCAGGAACAAGTTATTAGCTATGAGATCCCAAAGTAAAGTGGCCAGGTGAAAGGTGGTCCAAGACGTACGTGAGTTCATCTGGCGTGATGACTGGGATGTCCTCGCGGCGAGGTGCGGCGTGCATCTTCTCTAGGATCTCCTTCGAAAGAGTTTCAGGTCTGATTGAGGCCGATTCAGAGATTTATATTTCATTCGCATGTTAACTTTGCCATGCTTACACTTGGAACAGCTTGACCTAGGTCCAACGAATGAGGCGCGTCAGGACTGTCTCCCTCTCCACCGACCACATGGGCCTACCTCAGCCGTTGAATCAGCCTCCGTGATAGACTTTACAGCCTTCTCGGCCAAAGTCAAGCAATGGGAGTAGAGGGAGTAAAAGATGACAGCGATCTTGGGCCCAGCCATTGCTTATGGGGATTAATGCACTGAATCCGGTTGAAAGGGTTTGAAGGGAGGTATACGAGAGATCGGACTCGGAGAGCACAGGTGATAAAAGCGTCGAGACTGCTGCGTGAGAGTAGCCATGCATATATAGCAGTGGAGGGGGATGTCGAGGTGATAGAATCGATCGGAATAGGTGGGAATTAGGAAACAGGGTGTGGTAAGCATTCATCATCTCCTCGGACGGAACCTAGCGTCGCGATTACAAACCACGTCTTCGGTGCAAATAAAATCTATAATCTTATTTTGGATCTGGAAATTGTGTGGTCCGAGACCATTATATAGCGGTTTCGTTAGCCCGCTTCGCGTGTTCGAACGATCCGGTGGAGGTTCCGAGCGGAAGTTACGATAGGTGGGCGTTGGGAGGTCCGTCGCGGCGCCTCCCGGCTGAGTCTGGCCCGCATCGATTTGTTGACTCGAACGACCGGCTCATTGCTCGCACCCGAGAACCTGGAGACGTTCTTTCGGTGTCTTCTTGTCTGTCGCAATCTTGATCACTTTTGTCGCGGGCTGGGTGCCAAGATGCCGCATCCTCTGAAACCTGGGCTTCATAATCCCTCTCCACAACATTCCCAGGATCATGGCAACCCTCGTACGACGTCTGAAACATTCCCGTTGACAACCTGTTGACGTAAAATATGTGGAAAATGGTGCGAGGATCCTTCCGATAAAGACGAAACGATGACACGATCTCTGCTTATCTCATCACCTAGTGTAGCTATTTCTCCCACGTTTTCATCCGTTCGCTCAAAAATTATCAGATAAGATTCAGACACAGCACAACGCCACTGGGCAATGGGCCCGACACCCGTCAGAAAGCTAAACGCGGCGCGCGACGCAGACCCAGCTTGGTATCTCACCGCTACTCAGAAGTAAGCTCAACCCACTTAGACTCCCAAAAAAGACTAACGAGGTCCCATAACATTCTTTCAGAAACCCTATGATCAAAATCATCCAAAAAAGCTATCCCTCAAAACGGCGACGAGCTCTGGTAGAAGACCTCGTCCCACTAATTATCGAAGCAGGTGAACCGTGGTCGAACTCCGAACTCGCTCGCATGGCCCGAATATCGCCAATTTGGAAGTTTCCCGTTGAGAGACTACTCTACTCGTCTATTACCCTGACATCGGCACGGCAATGGCCACTCCTATCCAGGACCCTGCGGACACGACTAGACCTGGCGAAGCTGGTCACACGATTGCACTTCGAAAACGACGATGTCGACCGCGTACCACGTACGCTCGATTCGGCATTAGAGGGGATGGAGTTGCTATTCCGAACGTTGTTCAGGCTAGTGAGCTTGAAGGTTGGGGGCCATGCTCCGTTCGCTCGGGCCTCGCTCCTCAAGGCCATGGAGCAGTTACCAAACCCCATGCATTTGGAGGAATTGGACATTGTAGGACCATATAACGGAGCTCCGATCAATCGGGACATACCTAGAATGGTGGATAGGAGCCTTATCTGGACGGAGAGCACCCCAGGAAAAGCACTCAAGACTCTCAGGCTCACCAACGTCCACCTCACCTTCCGAATGCCCATTGACTCAAGAGGATTCCCTTCAAATCTCACAAGTCTCTACCTGAACAACTCCAGCATACCAAACCTCATCTCATTACGTGTCTTCCCTCCACTCCAGTCCCTCGTGGTGGTCACGACGGCATCCCGGCACCTCGACCCGTTCAGCCAAATCCGTCCTATCGCAGAGGCGACTCAGGAAACGCTCGAACATCTCTCGCATACGGTCGTTCACGAAATACAAGGTGTCAGCTGGGGGATTTATCAGTGGCCGGAATTCCCCCTTTTCCCGAAGCTCAAGACGTTGGAAACCGACACGCATTTGTACGGGTCGGAGTGGTTCCCTCGGTTCGATATGAGTCAAAGGTTGCCGGCGTTGGAATCATGGACGGTTTGGGGTATTCCTGAGAGCGATCGATTGCAGGAGGATGGTGAAGAGGATACCTGATGAGCCCATAGATTATCTGGAGTAGGGGGGGGATGGAGGAACACATCTACAAAAAATAGACAATTTTCTTTTCTTTTCGCTATCCATGAAACCGTACATATATACCATTTCGATAATACTACTTAGAATCTTTAGCCCGGCGTGCTACTCCGGTTTAGGTTCATGCCGGATATCGGTCAGGGGCTCTCGGGTTTCTGGAAGGCCAAAGAGGAAAATAAGCGCTTGCCTTTCGCCGAAAAGGTTGCCAACTGTTCCACCCAGCCAGCCAACCTTCCATCGTTCTCCCAACTCACCCTCTCCTTGTGGTCCACCCACCCTCAAGACCAAACTTTACGACAAACAAGATCTCACCGGGGATAGGACCATCTCTCGCACAACGACCTTTACATCCTTCCCAACGATACAACAGAGCCTGCTCACCGCACTCGTCACGTCCTCATCACGACCATGGAGAACTACTCTAAGCTTGAAAAGATCGGAGAAGGTAGAGTGATTCGACTTGCTCCAGCTTCACTTAGCGTGCTGATCTCGATCTCTCTCTTGGTATTCGTCGCGTCGTCTCGGCGCTGATCACAATCCCGACTGGAAAACACGCGTGCCACCCTGCCACTACACACCACTCCCCCGTCGCGGCACGCCGACAATCTCCATACACCACCAAATAGGAACGTACGGCGTCGTGTACAAAGCTCGCGACATAACCAAAAACAAAGTCGTCGCGTTGAAGAAAATCCGACTGGAAGCTGAGGATGAAGGCGTACCGTCGACAGCTATCCGCGAAATCAGTCTGCTGAAGGAGCTAGATGATCCTAATATCGTTAGGTCAGTCGTGCAACTCTGTCCTCGTACTTTGGACCTAAGTCGGTGGAAGAACGTCACGCTGACTTGGGGACCGGGGGACCCGCGGTTTCGTGTGTTTACAGCTTGTTGGACATCGTCCATTCCGACAACAAACTCTTCCTCGTCTTCGAGTTCCTCGACCTGGATCTGAAACGCTACATGGAGGTGTGTTCCTCCGGTGCAGAAGCGTCCAATCCCGCTACGGCGCGCGGTTTGGGGAAAGACGTCATTCAGGTTCGTCAAACCCACCACGCTACCTTGACCTTTCTACCCTGGAAGGTCCCCCTCGTTACCTTTCAACTAAACTTGTTCCTGTTTGGTACACAGAAATTCACGTTCCAACTCGTCAAGGGCTTGCATTACTGCCACTCTCACCGAATCTTGCACCGCGACTTGAAGCCTCAGAATCTCTTGATCGACTCGGAGGGGAACCTCAAGCTCGCAGACTTTGGTTTGGCCAGGGCGTTCGGTATCCCTCTCCGAACGTACACGCACGAGGTTCGCTGGCCTGTTTCGTTACCTTCAGAGTCAACTAAGAGCTCGAGGAGAACTGACGGGGGTTTGCGATGAACTAGGTCGTAACGCTATGGTATCGCGCTCCTGAGGTCCTCCTTGGTTCTCGGCATTACTCCACCGCCATTGACATGTGGTCCGTTGGGTGTATTATGGCTGAAATGATCATGAAGGGAACCCCACTCTTCCCCGGCGACTCCGAGATCGACCAGATTTTCCGCATTTTCCGGTAAGTGAGCTCTCTTTCCGCTAAGCTGGGCATGCAGTGGATGGGCTTATTCGCGTCATATCGCCATTCCGCACTCGCTGTCAACCTTTCCTTGTTACTTCGTTTGTCAGGATCATGGGCACGCCGACAGAGGCAAACTGGCCGGGCGTTAGCCAACTACCAGACTACAAACCTTCGTTCCCAAGGTGGCATTCACAGGAGCTCATTGAAGCGGTAGAAGGGATCGACGACGTCGCTTGCGACCTGTTAGCGGTGCGAATCTTTGGGTTCCCGTCACGTCGATCGAGCCGTGCTCACCGGAACTAATTCGTTCCACAGACAACGTTGATATATGACAGCGCGAAACGGATGTCCGGTAAGTCAAGGAGACATACTCGTATAGAGATGACAGACTCACATCCTTGGGATTTTTCATTCCGTGTAGCAAAACGAGCATTGCTGCACCCTTACTTTGACGGTATTGAGCCTCAAAAGATGACTTAGACGCGACCCGATTTTGTGGGCTCCTTTGTCTCTTAATGAACACTAATGACATGACTTGGTACACTTGCTTGCACTTCTCTGTTTCGCCGCGAGTTGGAGTCGACGTAAGGCTGAGCGCGATATCGTTTTGAGGCAACGGCACACTCTCGTGGGGGGGTGGGGGACGACCGACGTCGAATTGTCGGCCGTATAAATTATTATAAAGAGAAGTTGGAGCAGAAAAGGGTCGCCTTGAAGGCGACTAGAAAGGAGAAAATAAATACAATGAGCTGAAAGTAACTGCGGGAAGTGAATGGCCGCGGAGGGTGGCCATGGTTGTACAACAAGCGAGTGGAAAACAGAGGTGTAGAGGGTAGTTGGAGGGTGGGGTAGTTGAGCAGCTGGAGGTATGGATGGTACTACAGGTGAGAATTAGAGAAACAAATAGCGGTGATGGTGAGGGGATGGCAGTGATGGTGAGGAAATGCGGGTGATGATGAGGGCGTGAGGGCGTGAATGGATGGAAATTATGATCTGCGGAGGTAGGTGCTTGGAAAGGAACAGGCTAAATTAGCAGCCAATAGGCCTCTTAGATATCTAAGCTTCGAACTCACATTAACTTGGTTTTAAAGTCAGTCTTGGGCGGAGACCGCTTAATGGGCCGCTTAATGGGTGTAAGACGGAAGTCTTGTCCGATCGAACTGTAGGAAGCGGGTCAGTCTTGACTCCTCAATCAACGAGATGAACTGAAAGGACTTACTATCTAGCCAAGATTGCGAAACGGGTCCATTCAGAGTATCTATCTGAACAGCTACACTGGGACCACCAGCGGAGCTGCTCTTCAACGTACGAGACGCTCAAAGGCCCCTGCGAGGTGAAGACCGTAGTTTCGGAGGCTATTCCGTCATTCCCTAGATTTAGGAATGGAAATGGAACAGGACTGTCGAGCCACTCTAGAACCTTGTCGGGCGGTGCATTGGCCTGCAATGCTTGGAGTTCGCTAGGAGAGGCCTGTGGATGAAGAGCACATCGATTCCGAAGCCGGTCGGTAGATGTAGCTCCTGAGGCGTCTGCATCCTGTGCAGAGGTTTGCCGGATATCGTGAGGTCTAGAGCGAGGTTTTGAGTCTCCGTTTTGAGCGGATTGTGGGACTATTGTTGCTTCGCTTTCTGCAGAACTCCGAACGATCGACGATTTTGACTTGTTGACGCCTTTCTGCAATGACGAAATGGCCGGCGACTTGAAGGTGGAAGGACGCCGTGGCCCCGGTGGCCAGACTGGAGGCGTCACAAGGTCCCCACCGAGCGTGAAGAGTTTGGCGGACTTTCGATGCGAGAGAAGAGTGGAGCCGATGGGTGCAACAGACGGCGAGGGTCTAGCCTCGCCTCTAGCACTCTCACCTTCCACAACATCGACGGCTCGGTGGCTGCTCCCAAAGGAATATGTTGCCCTGGCTTTGTTGGCGGTT